>VZTS01020356.1:274922-385480 GCA_013400795.1 Pluvianellus socialis
CCCCCCCCCCCCCCCCCCCCAGGTTACTCTTAAGAAATATTAATTGCTTGTAAAGCTAGAGGTAAGTAATGGAGAGGGTGAAAACAGAAGGAGGCAGCCAGGAGGGAGTCTGTGATCCAAATACCTGCATGGCAGGGGTAGAGCTGAAGGCACTCTCAGATCAAAAGTAATCACGCTGCCATGAAACCCATAGGTAAACACCCAGTGTCCCGATAACAAATGTTGTCGCTAAACAAGAAAAACAAAAGGATTTTTTATGCATGTGCCTTGCTAGGACGCTCATTTGCCTGCAGCCCCTCATTTTCTCAGTTAATCTGAATGCTGGTGGGTCGGATCCTGCTTTCAGGGCTCACCTGGGGGCTGTGGCGTGCAGGGACTCCAGCATTGCAGGGGACTTTGGGCACAGAAGCCTGTGCTGCGGTAAGTGCTGTGTGTCTCTTGAGATGTACCTTGTGAATAATCAGTTGATGTAGTAACACAATCAAACAGTCAAGATTTTAAAAATACTTTCGTTTCTGAATTACAATTACAGCAAATTTTTTTTTAGAGGAGGTGCTGTTATGGTGTAAAAAGAGCTGGCTGGAGCTACAGCATGAAATCTTACAGTGCATGTAGACCAGCACGGTTTCCCATGCATATGGATGAAGAGAGGAACTATTTGTATTTTCCCCAATAGGCTCTACCAATGTCTGACATATTACCGCAGGTCTTCCAGCAGAATAACAAAGAAAACAATAGTTTTCCTCCATGGTCTCATCGACTCTCTCTGAGAGTTCTGGCTTGGTATTAACAAGTAAACAATGTTTGCTTCTGCTAGATTGCCTTATGCTACAGAGATAAAATAAAATTACCAGGAAGAGAAGGTTTTATAAATGAGTTACTGGTTTTGTGTGTGGGTTTTTTTTTTTTCCTTTCTGAAAACAACCCAAACCAAATGCTGCCAACTGAAAGGAACAAGGGGAGAAGTCACTGAAGGAGGAGGTGATTGGATATATATTTATTGCATTTGTAGAAGTACATTATTGCTGATTCAATGAAATAAGAAAATTGTTTAGGCTTGCCTGAATGAGCATTACTTTATCTAATCAACCTTTTCTAAATTGGTCTTAATGTACTTCTATAAATACATTAGTTCCAAACCCCAGGTTGTGTGGGCAGCATCAATTTTGCTCTGCTGTGGCACCAGAATGATGTGCCCACCCTTTTATTCCATGTTGGAAAGCATTATACTCTTTCTTTCTTTTTCTTTTTTTTTTGTTTCTCCTCCTTCTCCTGAAAGAAGGGTTTGGAAATTGGTTGGAAAAATAATGTATCATGTCTGGTTGAGTGGGATGGGTTATTTTGTGGTGGGGTGCCAACTTCTCTGTAAGCAAGCTACCAAGCGTAAGCCTGGGCTGCTGTATGTGTAGGGCTGATTTTGGTGACCCTCTCATAGCCTTCTCATGTCCTTCAGGCCAAGAGGACTAGGCGGCCTTGTGCCCATGAGGTCTGTGGATTGAGTTGCTTTTCCAGGAGCACAGGAAGCCAGAGTGCTTTGGCATTTAAATACTGAGAAAACTCTGGCTTGGGACTCTTCAGATTGCTTCCAGGTTCAATTTTGGGTGGGTTTAGAAGATAACCTCCAAAATGTGACCCAGGAGGCCGATATCATGAGGAAAAAGAATGATGCGCTGCAAGAGCTTAGTACATAACCTCAGGCAAAGGAGCTGTGGTGGTATTGATTCGGGTGTGGGGAAAGGGAAGAGCTGCAATCAAACTCCAAATTGTCCACCCTGTGGACATTGCCCTGAGGAGCTGGGATCAAGGGCTAAGCTCTCCTCCCTGTGCCAGTGGGCACAGAAGTTTCTGGCTAAGCAAATAAAGGAGGGTTTGACTGCAGGTTGATGGTCTATGCCTTCCTAGCAGAGCATGCAGCTTCTTGCTTCTACCGGAAATTAAGCTGGGAGTGTTCCCTTGAACACATTAAGTGGTTGTAATTGTGTTGTTATTAGGCTGAAATGATATATCTAAAGGTCTTCATGCATGGGTCATGAAAAAGCTAAGTAGCGTTACAGGGCTGGGAAGCAATAAACCATGGATTCATGGAAAAAAAAACAAAAACCAACAACCCTTGTCAGTTTTGCCTCTGATAAGCAGTTAATTTAGCTCAGAATTGGCAGAATTCCCTGTAGTCCGTGTAGGGAATTTCTAGGTTACGCTGCGAACATCAGAGTAATATTTGGTTATCTAAGACAACTGACATGTGTTGGAGCATGACAGCTATTGGGAAAGCAAATTCCAAAGGCAGGTTGAACCTGAATATATTACAGCGTAAAGGCTGCTATAGGTGTGTGTGATGGCAGAGCAAAAAGCAGGATTGTTCTAGTTAATGATAGTAGAGGCTATGTCTACTTGAGCGGGTGGGATGATGCATTGGGGATGGATTCATAGGGTGAAGCAGCATGCTGTGCATCTTGCAAGGCCCCTGCTTTGCACTGGCTGTGGCTTGGCCCCTTGGAAAACCCTTGAGTGGGGTAAGTGCACTTCCAGGGCACATCTACAGGTTGAGTTTTATCCCCCTACAAATCTGCTTTGCACAGTTGGTATTGTGTGCTGAGGGATGGCAAGTTGGGATAACGGAGAGGCTCAATTCAAAAATACACTTCTGAACCAGATGTCCCATGTAAGTACATTCATTGTATTTTGCAGGATTTACGTTGTTCACATTTGCATTACTTAAGCAACTGTCCATTTTGGCACTAAAACATGGCACGGTCAGTAGCTTTGCCAAACCTGCACCTGTAAACGCAAGTGTCTTTCCTTCATCAAACCATGACGCACTCTTACAGGACTGTGTTTTGAAGACCCTGTTTTGAGTGTATGGTTCAGCTAGCCAACAGGTCTGTCCAAAGGAGAGACCTTTAGCAAACAAAAATACAAATGCTACAAAGAGAGGCAATGAAAGCAGCCCACAATCTGTTGCTCTCATCTTCTTAGATGTTTTTTAGATGGTCGTCTTAGATGGTTCTTAGGGTTTAAGACCTTTATTGTCCCTTCTGTCACGTCCTGATGCTGGTGTGGAGGTATCCTAATGAAGCAATATGGAGAAGATAAATTATTTTATATAATTTATATAAATTTACTATGTGGGGGAAGGTGTGTGGACTGACATGTATTTTTGTGACGATAACCAAGACTTTGATTCATAACCAGCACTCTAGCAGAGTTCTTTCCACCCCACTAAATGACCTCAAGGAGTGTGTAAGCAGTAGCATTAGATGCTCAGTGGTTGGAGAGCAGCTCCAGGTAAGACTGTAGGTGACGAGTTAACCTTTGCACACAACAGCTCGCACTGGTTGGGGAGCTGAGCCATGAGAAACCCAAAGTTAACACAAAATTAAATCTGTAACTTGGAAACTGCAGCTGAGGAGCTCATGACTGCTTGTTTTAGGTGTTAAAACATCTGTAGGGTTGGGGATTAGAAGGTGAGATGCTGCAAAGGTTGCAAGGTAAGGTCTCTCGGGCAAACTGGCGTGTAGAGAGGTGGTAGCTATTACACTGGGGGGTTTTGCAGAAGAGCAACCTTAAGAAATCAGACTGTATTTGATCCCCACAGGGCGATATGGGAAGTTTAATACATAGCCGTCTGCAAAAGCAAAAACGTCATCGTTTATAACCTTTTAAGCAGCAATCTCATTGAAGGGAAATAACAGATAGCAATCTGGTTATTTATTTATTTGACATACTTTAAAAGAGATGAGAGCTAGTTTCTACATTTGTTCATCTTCATAATGACTTGCAGCTCTCCAAGTAAGCCACACGTAAGTTTCATAGACCGTGGCAGTTTATTTTGGTTTTTTAAGAGCTATAGGGTAAATCCAGAGACTAGCAGATAATATACTCAGCTTGAAAATGATAAGCACGGAGATATGAAAGCCATTCCTTTCCCTGCTGTTGAAATGGGAAGATTAGTGGAAATGTCATGGCTTAGAATTCATGAAGCAATGGTTCCCTAATCAGCCATCAGACTAAAGTGCCAGAATACAGTATATTTGTATTTATTTCTTTTATATTAAAAGATTCTATCTAAAGGCATGCTGAAACAGGTGTTATAAATATATGTAGAAACCCTTATACATGATGGTCTGTGTTATAAGGCATATCTCCCTCCTAATTTTGTTATGTCTATGATTAGCTTCTGTAAAATAGCCCAGCATACATCTTGGTAAATACTTGCCATAATGTGCTCTGCAGGAGGGGCCTGCCAAAACGCAGTGCTGCTCACTGCCCTTTTACCTTGGCTGGGGTATGGCCCACATATGGTGGTGCTGCACCCTTTGGCTCTGCAGCGAGGAGTAGGTAAAGGTTTGCTTTGCTTCGGAAGAGGTCTTGGCAGTGCCTGCAAGTAGTTTGCTGCTTCCCGGTGTGAGTGGTGAGATCTGGGTGGACACGTCCATAGTGCTTCTGTCGCTCTCGGGAGACGTTTCTATGCTAGAAAATGCCAGGTTTAGGAAGAGTTGGGGATAGAATTTGCATAAGCATGTCCTACACATATAAATATACGCACACGCCCACCCCACTGCTGCTTAGCTGGAGGTTTCTGCCCCTTTGGGTCTGGACATTCACTCTAGAATGAGTGAAATAGCAAAAACTGTAACAAATTATTTAAGCTAATGAGCTTGCTTCACTGAAGTAGGTGAGGGAGAGATCACTCCAGCTGCTCTGCTGGCAGATCTGGAGGGGCAGTAACTAGTGACTTGGAGAGCATTTGGGGCAAATAAACTCTTCCCCCATTGTAGCTGGGTGCAGAAAGGAAATGGATACCCTCAGCTTTTTCTGAGATGGGACAATCCTTGTGCTTTCCTGTACTGCAAAGGGAGCAGGCTGGAAAATAGCTTCCTCCTGAAGATGCTGTGTGAGCGGGGAGAGGAGAATACTGCCTGGTAAAGGGAGCTCACGAGGTAAGTAGGAGACGAGGGACATAAAGCAGAAAAAGCACAAAACCTGATGGGACAACATAGGATACCTCCCCAGTTAGCGACCTTGTAATGGGAACCCCATGGGTCCAATAAGTGTGCCAAAAAATACTGCATGCTATTTTGAGGTTGTATTACCCTTTTTTTATCCAGCATGGGCAAAATTCATGGTCTCTGGTCTGGGCTGAGATTTATAGCAGTACAGGATATTAGTACTTTTCCGATTACAGCGCTGTGGCGGTAGGAGACTTCCATGCATTCTTCTTGCTGCTAGAAGGCTGACAGCATGTGCTTATGCCTGCATGTATATTAGCAAGGGTTATTAATTTCTTTTGGATGCAAAACTAAAATTAGTATCCCTCGGCTTTTTCCTAACTGAAAATGGCTTTTTAAATATGTAAGAATCAGAAATATTTTTTTTTTTTTGATACCTGGGTCTTTTCCCGAGCCTATCATTCACGTGATCATTTGTCATTAGGCACAGCAGGCAGGAGGTTAATTGTAATTGCGTGGTTACCTGGACTATTGTGTGATTTGAAGAAGAGTTTCTCTGCTGTGTCAGGTCCAACAGTATATTATTTGAAAGCATTAGTGCCAGGTTGCTCTTTAAATCTGCCAGGGAACTGAGGAAGAAGTGATTTAAACCTTCGATTTAGTGCTCTCTTCTTGCTGGCCGCTTCAGGCCACTTTACTAGCAATAGCAAAATGTGAGTGGAATTAAAATACAGAATTTTTAAATAAAATAAAATCAAAAGTAGCAACTGAGAAGGTGGAACCCTTCATCTTGGTAACTTAATATCATATATCTTTGTTGACAACTCTATATGTAAATCACTGATTATTCTAAACTATACAGTTCCCCTCCAGGAAATCCAGACTTCAACATTAAAGGCTAGCTATAAGGAATTAAAGCCTTGTGCCAATTCCCCACAGGTTTTATTAAGCTGCAGAGAAAACCCACGTTGGTTTTTTTTTTTTTTTGCATCATGAATAGCAGTGATAAAGGGGTCAGCAATTTGCCTACATCAGTGGAGATTACTGGGTTTGGGGCCATGATTGTAAGCACTTTACGGCTTCAGTAATACGTATTTTCTACCTCGGTGGAGCAGCAAGGAAAGGAGGGCACAACTGGTTCTGCTCAGCTGAGGTCTCCTTTCATCGCTTTGTGCCGGAAGTGATGTCCAGGAATGCTGTGAAGGTGCAGAACTGATCGAGGATGTCTTTCTTGGCTGGTTTTTGACACGGACTTTTCCCAGATGTCTCTTCATGGCAATGGCAGGTCATTTGCAGACTTGCCTAGTGGCTGGGACTCGGTTTGGTGGCTTTGGCGCTGCCTGGTCCAGCTGTCAGGCTTGCGGTTTGGTAGAGCTCCCAGACTGAGCTGTAGGTTGATCGGTCTCTGTACGTGATGGTGGTATGTACCCTCCATAGCCGTGGGACAGGTGGCTCTCTTGTCAATTGATGCGTTTGAACAGCACCTGGGTGGCCCTGTGTGAGCTGGGGGGTCGCTGGGTACAGCATGAGGGTCTCTCGTGTTTTGGACCGTGAAAACCGTGGGTTGGGCTGCGTGGCCTGTGAAGGCAGAGGGAAGGAAGAAGATGCCTCTCTGAAGCCTAGTGTAGATGTGGCATGAGCAGGTGTCGTGCATCCTGGAGGAGGTGAAGCAAGCCCTTGCCTGGTCGTGCATCCTGCAGGCAGTGCCGGTGTGGCTGATGCTGTATGGAGGCCCTGTAGCGACTTTGACATGTGCTGAAAGGTAAGGTCTGGTTAAAACCTTGCTACGTGACACCTTTGTGTTGGGTTTTAACTCAAGTTACACATTCAGTTTGTCTTTTAAACCCCGCTTGAAGAGAGTCTTGCAGTGATGCAGGAATTGCCCACAGGATCAGAATCCCTTCGTTAGGTTCATTCACTAACCAGTTACCATAAATCTCTAAACTCTTGGTTACTGTCTTGCTTAAATTATATATTTATTTTCTGTTGTTCCATCTTTGTAGCCAGTTCTTATTGTATTTCATTGTAAGCCATCCGTGTGCTTCTGGTCCAAAGTTTTTTCAGGGAGAGACAAGCTGAAGGCTTCTTAATTTGGGGCTACATAGGGAGAGCATGTTCCTACGTTATCCCTGCAAGAGACAGCTTCAGCACCTTCTGCTTCTTTCCTCAGGCTGGAAAAGGGCAGTTTTGGAAAGCAAAACTTCCTATTTAGATTTCTTCTTATATCTAATTTCTCAGGAGCAAAGGAGAGCTTTCTCTGCCCCCTTCACCCCCCCTTAAAAAAGAAGTCTGATCAGCCAGTCTTACTGTGGATGAGTATACAGTGATCCTGATACCTTCTCCAATGCTCATGTTCTCCTCTGCCTTCTATTTATATTATTCTTGGCCACCTTTCTTGAAGGAGATAATGATTAAAGGATGCAAACTGCCTCAGATCCTGCATATCAAGCTGCTCTTTTTTGCCAAGTTGCTCAGTATGTGAAGAGCATCCATTTTTGTACCGCAGTTCAACTTTACCCAGATACCTGGTCTCTCCAGCTCTCTCAGCCCCCCACCCCCCTTTGCCCTCCAATCCTGCTAAATGGACATCTTGTCAAATCCTGTTTGCACACACTGACAGCTGTAGAGGTCTTCGAGAAAAAGCCAGATCCCTGCACATGCATCCTCACAAACAGAATCAAAATGTCAAGGCACAAGTGAAATACATCACTGTGCTTCCCTGTCAGATTTTGGTAATATCACCTGGATAAATAGACAGAGGAACACCTGCAGCAAGTTAACCTATTTTTATTAGCACTTGTTTCACATATTTATATTTGGTTATGAATATAGGGACTGCTGGGAAGAAAGCTTTCAATTATTTCCTGGCAGGATGAAATGCCCCCTGTTCTTCATGTCAAAAGACAGTTGGGGCAGTGAAGTCGCTTTCAAATAGCACAGCAATTAATAAAGAAAGTAAAAATAATTTCACAGTCTGTTGTTAAATTAGCAATTCTTCAGAGTGTCTGGAGTTCCTGGCAGAATTAATATGCACTCTGAAGCCTTGGGCAGCCTCGGTGCATATCATTTACCGAGCAGCTGTAAGAGCAAAATGCATAGACGAGGAGAGGTCCTCGATTGCAAGGGAAATACTTGAATTATCTGTCTAGTAATCATTCAGCAGCCTTGTTCACAGATAATCAAGAAACATTTGGTTTTGGATTACATCCCTTGTTCTTTCAATACAAAAGTAGCAGAAACAGTGTCTGGAAAATGATGTGTTAAGTAACACAGGGCTGGGGGGGAGTGGGGGGTGTGGTGATAGGCAGGGAGCAACATACATTTGAGCAGGGAGAAGAAAATACACAATAAAAGTGCAATAAATTTCCCTTGTATCGAAGGGAATATTTTATAGCAGCTTTCTGCAAATTGAATGCATCTACATAAATAATGTAGCGACACATTTAATTGCAACTATTTATTTTTAAATTTGGCTGGATGACGACAGAATTTCTGTGCAAAATAATGAACCTTGTGTTTTCCCACTTGCGCAACTTTTAAAAAAGAAATTTTGAATGGTATTTGGACTGAGTGTCAGAGCCTCAGAAGTTCCAAGCTGCTTTCTAGTGCATCTGAAAAGAAACCAACATTCAGAAGAGCATCGGTATGGAATGGGTGCTGGATATTGGGGAGGCCAAGAGATGACGGAGAGGAAAATATTACCAGTCCTTACTTGTGTCAGGAAACTCCCATTTGGTCTCTCCCTGCAAAGCTACCACTTCAAATAGAAGAATAAATACTGGTCTTTTTACATTTGCCTTCTGCTGGTTGAGCTGTTGATGTTTGCATTTTCAGGCTTTCTTCTCAAAAAGGCTAGAAACGTCTTTTCTCTCTCAATTTCTTGTCATGACAAGACTGATACTTCAGATTCTCCTGCAGTCTCTATATTTCGGGGCTGCTGAGAGGACAAGCAGCATCCTCCCGTACCAAACCTCACCCACTGGGTACCACAGGGTAGATGCCATAATACTTGACCAGGCTTTGAAAACAAGCTGTCAAAGAGGAGTTGTGGGATGGGAAACTGTTCGGGGCAGTTGTGTACGAGACATAAGATGAGCAGGTTGCGCTCTTTTCTTGCAAGGCATAAGTGTGCCAGACCTGGGACGCAACACCCTTGTGCCCACACCAGCTGCTCCACTTTCTCCCCTCTTGTTGTCTTCCAGTCTTCCCTTGAACAAATCAAACGTGAATGGTTTCTGTAAAACGGAGTTGTTGGGGTTTTTTCCCAAACCACCTGAGGAAGACTGTTCAAGTTGATGTGGTGCAAGGGTGTTGGAGGGGCAGCAGAAATTGCAAATACAGGTAGTGCTGGGTTTCCAGGGTAAACAGGCTGGTGTAGGCAATGTAGCTAGGGAGCAAGCTAAGCTACATGTGATCAACAGTATCCCCTTGTAATGGTTTGAGAATTAAATCTCCGTAAATCAAGCTTTGGCAGCTCAAAACTTTTAAATAAAGAGCCTGTGAGAATGGCCAGCATCGCTGCTGCAAAGTGTGCTTCAGGCCAGTGTTTTATGGTATGGGGAAATGGATTTTACAGGAAGGAGGTTGTGGTGAGGCTTTGTGTTGCAAGAGGGAAGGAAGGCAATGTTTGCTCTGCTTTACTTTTTGCTTCACATCTGAATTTCTGGAGCAGTTGCATGTGTCAGCCATTTTTGGGTCAAGAACAAAGCCCATGAGAAGAGGCAGTGGGCAGGGATGCTAGTAGGACATCTCCGTCCTAAGAATAGGATTCTTTTGCCTCCGAAAAGTACAGTTTTATAGTCTGACAAAAGAAAATACCTTCTTGGGATATAACTGCATGGTTTTTTTTCTCTGGGGTTTTGGTGTTTTTCTGTCTGACGTCACAGCAGTTCTAGTTAGTTCGTGGCAAGGATGGTCCAACTCCAGCATCCAAAAGCCAGGAAGCTACCTGCCCAAATAGTGTTGAGAATGGCTCCAAAATTAGGAGGTTTTAAAGTGTCAAGTTGTATTCGTTTATCTTGGGTTGGAGCATGTTTGTTCATATGCAGCAAGTTTTCTTCCAGAAATGGGAGAGATTGTACTGAAATAAATTCACTCGTTGCAGGACTGCAGGATTGGAGCTCAAAGAAAAGCTCACAATATTGTCAAGCCACCATGGGAAGAACCAGCAATGCCTCAGGTTGCCCTTTGTTGAGCTCTTTGCTAGAGAGGAGCTGCTCAGTGGGGTTACTTGGCCAGGCAGATGAACTGTGAAGTGTTGCAGTGTTCATCTGACCCAAAGGAGCAGCTTAGTCAACTTAACAAATAATGTCAGTATTCTTAGGTCTGGTTAATTAAACTGAAATCATGAAGTGTTTTATCTGCATGTGCCAGGATAACCATTCGATGTTTGTGCACTTTGTGGTGCGTGTGTAGCTTGCTCAGCTTTCCTCATTAAATTTCTCAGGGTATTAATACTTGCCACGTCCTCCTTGCACACACTCTTTGATTTGTTGCCTCCTAACCAAAGCCAAAGCATCTCATGGTATGCGTATCAGGGCAGAATTTAGCTCAGCAAGATCTGCTTCTGTAACTCCAGCCAGTGTGCTCCAATGCAAAAACCTGTGAGTTTCTGTGGAGGGAGGCATGTCCATGTTTCCTTGTGTGTGCCTCTAAGCCCTCTACCCGCTGCAGAACTGGCTAGCATCGCCTGTGTCTTAAGTTTGGGAAAAAAATCCCCACCCCGCTTGCTGGAGTCACTTTTATGTGCATAAACTCATTTAGCACACTTAGTCCAGGCAACTCTGAATAAATCCTTCCTGCCTTTTTTTGTCAGAAAGACTGTTAAAAGAACCATCCCCATTGCCCTCTGATGGAATTTGAATACATGTGCCTGGAGTGACATATGTTCAGCCATAAATTACAGAGGAACAATTTTAAAATAAATTGTCTGCAGCCAGTCCTACCAAATTTACCTCCTGAGACAGATGATCATAAAGCTGGAAGCAAACAAGCCCTTAAACATTTGAGGCAGGGTTTGAAAGAATTCTTTTGTGTATGTGTTAACATCACTGTAGGTTGGTGGGATGCTGCCTATTTTGGGCTAAAATAGCCAGCAAAGGCTGATAAGGTGGTATAAAGTACCTAGAAATCTTGTCCACACAAGTGAAGTTGCGCAAGGTAGAGCCAACCAGAAGGAAATATTTTAAGCATTTTTACTTCTCTATACTGCCTGTGTATGTACAGCCTGTTAGTTCAGGCTAAAACCTTGAAATGTTGGTAGAGTAAACACACATGACATAAATCATCAAAATAAATCCTCCCAAACGTCATATTTCTTAACCACAATGGGATGCAATTGTCCAAACCACAGCATAATTAGAGAATCTTTCTTTCTTTACTGGCTGGGCTCCAGATCCCTATGGCAGACTGAACCAGAAGACTAAAACCCTTTTATTGTAGTATTGTGCCAGCAAACCTGTGGCTTTGAAGAACCCTGTTTTCCAGGAGATTTTTACTGACGGGTCTTTGCATTACTGTCTGTAGTGCGCGTACACAGGCGGGCACAGGGCGGTTTGGGCTGCATCATTTTCAAGTTTGATCCTGTCCCCCTGTTTGCCATTCAGGATGATGCTTGTTATTGCTATTCAGCCAATGCTGCTATTGAACTCAAGGGAGTTCTGCGGCTTGTCCATCAATCCTTCCCGCTCTTAGCACAGGATGCAGCCTGAATGTTTAAGTTGCCATTCGCGTAACAAAGGATAACCTGGGGTGCCTGTCTTTGTGTGCGGAAAACCCCAAACCAGACTCTTGTGCCTCTTGGATTACGCGCAGAGCCAGGGGTCTCAAGTTATGTTTACAAGCCTGCAGAAACAAATGTCGGTCTGCTGCATTCTGTGTCTTAAATCGTATTTTTCCCTTAGGTGCAGCATTGTAAATCATCGCTTCCTCTGTTTAAGGGAGTAAAATGATTTCAGTTTGTCTTCATTAAAAAAAAAAGACAGTAATTTAAACACATCTTTGTCCTGCACCTCAGAGAACAAAGAAAAGATACACAGATAGATTTTTATAGACGTAGAGATTTATGGAGATAGATATTTTATAGCTGTAATAAGCAGAGAGGCTGTAGGAACAGGATGTGGACTGCCTTTTTTTTTTATTGTAAGCTAGATAGTTGGGGCTCAACAAGACCAACCTAGATCTGTCCTTGTAACCAGAGAGTGAGGAGGACCATGGGTGCCACCTGGGCTGAGAGCTGAAGGAGCCCTTGTACGTGCTTGCAAGAGCGTACAGCTGCTGGTCACAGCAATTTGGGATTTGCTGGGAAATCCCAAGCAGTGCTTTCTCTGGAAATGTACCACATTCTCCCAGGATTTTTCTGGACCAGAAAGTTTGGAAAAAAATCCAGAAAACCAAAGCACTCCCAGCCAGCCCTGCCATTGACACAGTCAGTAGGAGCAACTGCGCTCAGTGCTGAGTGCTTTTGAAAAATCTTTGGTTTCCCCTAAGAGCATTTATTTTCCATAGCTTGCTTTCTTTCTGTGAAATGAAACCCAAATGATAGTGTGGGTTTGCATATATGCCAGGATAAATCTCCTTCCATGCTCCTCCGTCATGCCATTGAGAGTTTAGGCTTGACTCAGGTTTTGCTTCATTGATTGCTTAAAAATCTTCTTTAGAGCAAAGTCGGGATGTGCAAAAATATAGCCCATTAAGATCTTAATGTAATCATGAGCATTTTCAAATGCATTGTGTTCTAGGTATTTTTATGGCTTGCAAATGTAGCTGACTTGGGAATTTGATGAATTTTTCAAAGTGATGCCATGTGATGAAGTTTTATACCATTTAGAAGAAACACATTAATGTCATTAGTGGCAGTTAATCCTTAGTTTTCCAGCAACTATGGTCATGTCATAAATTGCCGTGCGACAATTTAGTCACGTGGTAAAAAAAGTGGTATTTCAAAGGGAGGAACTGAAAGTACTAATTTATTTATATTCTAGTTTTCAAGATTGTTTTGGTATTCAGAACTAGAGCTGATTTCAGTGTGCAGTGGAGGTAATTCAGCCTGAGTTAGTGGGGGCGTTGGACAGAGCAGCATCAAAATACATCATGTTTTCTTAGTAAAGAGTATTTCCCACTTGAGATGCATGAATTGGTTTACATCCAAGGTAAGGGCTGAACCTCTTTTTTTCAAGGTGCAAAGCCCTCAGATGCCCTGCTTATCCAGAAAGCTCCAAGAACTTGTTTGAAAGGACCTTTAGCAAGTGTTGGGCTGCAGGGTTGGGTGTTGTAGCTGCCAAAGGATGCAGGCAAGTCCACTGGATTCAAGCAGTCCAGTAGCTTTGAATTACAGTGTTTTATTAGTGGGCATTTACGTAATTCCCTTCAAATCCCCGAGGTGTCCTGCAGGAAGCAACATAGCGCTATTGCAGATAGAGAGACCAACCCTAAAGGAGATATAATGAGGGCATTTTACACATTTTTCTATAGCTTTATTGTTTCCGCAGCAATTTTGATCTCTGCCTGCAGTTCAAGGAGAGCTGTTAGGGAGGGCGCGATGAGCTCTTAGGACCTTGCTTGTAAATTCTGCAGGAGGATGCTCAATGGTGGGTTGCTGCAGTTCTTGAAATATTTTGTAGAAGAGCATGGAGATCATTTGTTTGTATTGGCTGGGAGACATGAAGACAGTCTGTTGTGTTTTGGGGGGTTTTTTGGTTGTTTTTTTTTTCTTGTAGGTAAAAATGCATGTTAGGAGCACAAGCTGAGGCTTGGAGCTGCTTAGCAGTTTAATTGATTCCACCTTATAAAGACCCTACCTCACTAAACCCTTCTTTAGGTTTTGGACACATCTAAGAGGTAGCAGCAACCTCTTGTCGATGCAGACGCTTCAAGGCACGGCAGCTCCAGAGACTAGAACAGGGATTGGTTTATTTGTAGCTTGTTTTTGCTCAAATCCTTCAACTCTCAAGGCATATTCCCTGCACCAGAGCGATGTGCTAATGAAGGCAGAGTTGGTGAGCTACAGAGCTGCCCTCCTTTCTACTGAACACACACGTGCACACGCACACTCCCCCCTCCACGTCCTGCTTGTGTTTCAGCAGAGGGCTCAATTGGTGTGGATTATGGGTCTGTCCACGGAGCAGAGTTTTATGCTACAGTTGATTCTAAAAGCTGTGGTAGTTTGCACTGTGTGTTCAAAGGGAGTTTGTAGTCTGAAAAGGCAAATGGGACTAAAGGATATGAAAGAGAAGCAAAGAGGGCTTGCAGTTTGTGGAAGAAACCTCAGTTTCAGCCAGATAACCTGTGCTCCGTCTAGTCTAGGCATCCTTATCCTCATTAATTTTTGTTAGATTTTGTCTGTTAGCTTTATTTATGGATTAGCAGCACTGCCTTAGGAGTTACACTTGTGGTTTCTTATTACTGTGGAGACTAATTTGGTGCTCTGCAAGGGAGACAGTGTAATTCCTATTTGAGCTTTATTTTCTGGGATATATGAAAGGTCGCTTTGCTGATCCTAAGCACTTAAGTACTGTGAGCTTATCTTCCCAGCATCACGAGAGTGTGAAGGGAGTAATATGTTGGACCTTTTTCATATCTCCTGGGGTTTCAAGGCTTATAGGGTTGTGTTTCCTAGCTTTTCTCTCTCCAGTGGCAGAACTGGAATTCCCACTAATATTAATTGGGTGCTTTAAAGTACTGACATGGCCATGTACGTGCCTGTGGACATAGACAGCTTCAGAGGTGGTCCTTGCTTCTGGCACTTGTTGCCTGGGGTTGATGCGCATCAAAGGTGTCGGGCAGCCAGAGAGGAGAGCAGCCGTGCCTTTTGGATGCAGTCTTCAGCTGAAGCTCAGAGAGGGTTACAGGCATGCAGCTGCGAATCATTTGATGTTAAGGCTTGCAGAAAATAATCTGTCAAGTAGTCCCAGCTGTTTGATGTTATTGGCTTGTTCTGCTTGCCTCCCCCCCCACCCCGGTACTCACTGTACTGATAAAGCACATAAAGTTCAGCATGTCATTTGAAGAGGCCAGTTTTCATTGTAAGAGGACCAGTGATTCCTCCTCCATCCACCCATGTTTGGAGAGACAGTTCCTGTCACCATGGCTCTTGGTGGCTCCTGTCTGCAAGGGTACAAAGCCAGTTTCTAATCCGATAGCTGCCAGTTGAAGGGATCAGCTCACACCATTGCTGTCCCAAGAGGCTCTGGCCGCTGTCCTTCACTGCAGCCATCTCTCTCTGGCACGTCCTGAAGTGTGCAAGCAAGAGGCTGCACAGACGTTAATGCTCCATGCCTGCAACATTTTGTGGTTGCTAGTAAAAATAAAAAGAGTGAAATTAATTTGCTGATAATGGATGTGCTACTAACAGAAACACATCCCACTTGTACCTGACACCAGCAGGTTCTTTATGGCATATTTGTTGTGTCTAAAAATACTCTCAGTGTTTTTTTTCTAGCAGCCAATTTCATTTAAAGACTATTTTCACACATCACTGGCTGTTAATCAGTTAAGGAGTTATCAGTTTTAATATTAGGAAGAAAGAAGCAGATCTCATCAACAGCTTAAAACTTCATTTCTTTTCAACTGGCTTGCAACAGATTATGGGGAGTTTTAGGCTCATTTTATTTCTCCTCCTTTTCCCACCCCCTTGAAAAGAGAGATAGTACTATTACGTGCATGACCATACTGTGCTAGTTCTATGTATCCTTTCAAGAGCTGTTGAATTAGAATACTGAGATAAAAATATAAGAAGACTAAAATAAGATTTAATTAGAAATGAAGCCCCAGACACCGATGTAATTTTAAATAAAATCATGTATACTACATGAAGAGATTGTAAGGTTGACTGTCAGAAGAGGAATGGTAAGATAAAGACCAAAACCCAAGGTACATAAAAGATAAGCTGTTTGTGGCCCTGTTCTTCTCTGAATCCAATTTCCAAAATACTTGAGACATTACCACCAGTGGCGGAAAAATTACATGGTACCAACTTTTGGCTGTTGAGCTCAGCCAAGACTGTGCCTATACGGCTACTGTGATACCTGCTCTGCTGTGTGGAGGCATAAGATGTTCCTGGGTCAGCTTTCATCTAGTAGCATCCATTTCATCACAACATCCCTGTTTATTAGAGGACTGTTGTTTGAACTGCCTCACCAGCTCTGGTGGTGGTCCTCTCGTGTTGTGTACAAAGCAAGCATAGGAAAAGGTACGGAGAAGCATTATAATAGATACTAGTTATGCCTGAAACACCTGTGCAGCTGTGGCTGCTTCTGCTCCTGAGCATGGTAGTGCAAGTGTGGTTTCCCTCAGGAGTGGTCTCCAAGCCGCGTGTTGTGAAAGGCTGGAGCGCTCTGCTGGGGGAGCCCTGCAAATCCCCGCTCCGTCCTCCCCAAAGCAGCTGCCGCAGGGTGTGGATTCAGCACGCTACTGCTTACATTGTGGTGATTCTTGCATTTATTTTTACTTTCTGTCCTCCCTTTTTTTTTTACATATCCTATCTCCTGTCCCTGAATTCTGACTTTCTAAGTGACGCAAGAGTGTTTCACTTAGATATGACAGCACGCTGCTCTGCTGGCTGTTTGTTATGAGGGCTCGTGTTAAAGTCTTCAGTGTAATATAATGCTCTTTAATATTCCTCCTTATACCTTTTGGATAGAGAAGGGACTTGCCTGACCCATGGGAGACTGAAGATTATGCAAAAATTGGTCCAGTTCAGTTTTATTTCACATCCCTCATTAAAACATGGGTTATTGGCGTTGTACATCTGTTGGCTCCCTACTTATTCATGAAAACCAAAGATACCCTTTGAGCGGAGCTATGTATCATACCGTCATTAACAAGCTGCACCTTGTTGAAAATCTGTCAAAGAAAACTGACTTATTTTGCATTTGCTGCTTTGCACAAAATAGAAGCATGGTAAACTCTTGTGCCGTAATGATTTTCTGTCTGTCTTGATGGGACATAATGAGATAAATTCAGGTCCTTTTTTGAAGGTTAATTACATCAAGTGCACACTAGATGTGGGCTGCCCTTGTTATATGTTGCACATTTTTCTGCTTTCATTTCCTCATCTCTTTTGTCTGCGTGTGCAAGTGAGTTTGATTTGGCTTTGAAATACAAATTGTAGGCTAGAGAGGAGCCGTCTGGTGGTCTCCTCTCCCAGAAGACTCTCCAGAGATTGTATAACAAGTCCTTGCTGTAGGTAGGGCAGCATTTGAAGGTAGCTGTGTAGTAAATGAAAGAACTTAACTCTGTGCTAGAAACTGAGGAATGTGGCATAAAGCATGAGGGCAGCTCGTGGCAAATCCGCTAAGAGCCATCAAGAATAAAATCAGCCCTAGGTCTATTCACTGGTCCTGGTGCATGGACACAAAGCAGTTGAACTGCAACCTGCAGAGCACACAGCCTAGGTATGGAGCACTAGTTGGATGAGCAATTTTGGAAATTGGGTTTTTAAAAACTGTAAATCCCTCCAGTCCTACTAGTTGTCCTCTGCCTGTCTTGTGGGAAGAAAAGGGAGGTGGGGGAAGGTGTGGGAGGGCGCCCAGTCTGGGGAGGTCAGCCGGGATGCTGGAGAAGAGCATACCCTGGAGTAAGAAGGAGAGGCTGCAGATGCATGATGGACACCTGACAGTCCGCGGTGGGCTTGGGAACAGCAGGGTTGCATGGCACTTGCTGTGAGAGCTTCATAGTCTGGGCGAGACTGAAGGTGGGACCTGGGGGAGGTCTATTGGGTGCTCTTGGATCACATCCCTTTTGATGCATGAGTCATCTTCATTGGCAAAGACTTACTAGTTGGCTCTAAGAGTTAGGAGTTGATGTGCAAGTTGTCTCCGCTTTGTTGAAGAAGCTAGTGACGTAAAAGGGAAGATGTTGAGAGAGTTTCTCTGGTACTGCAGGAAGCAGAGGCAACTTTAGAGGCAGTTGTCCTAGTTGGCCCATCAGAGGAAAAGGGATCACTAGTAAAACCCTGTACTTTATCTATGATGAAGATGAATTCTGTCATCACTAGCTGAATTTTAGGACATGACCTTCACACTGTGATTGTCTGGGACATTCCTGGTGGGATAATATTAATGTTTTTGCTGTGAGCTCATTTTCTTTGCAAGCTAATGACAACTGGGGAAGTTTGAATGGTGATAGAAAGACTCTGGGATTTCCAGGTAAATTCTGTAAGTCTGATAGCAGACTTGTGCATCATTGATACCATACTGGGCAGAATTATTTTAGAGCATCTCTGAAGGAAAAAAAAGTTACAGCACTTTGGAGCTGCTTTAACATGTCTCTGTGTCTCTGTTTTTTGGGACAAACAGAAAATCAAGTTTTCCTCCTTTTGCTAACAGTGGTTTTGCACATGTAGCAGAACAATTACAGGGCCAGCTGTTTTTTTCCTAAAGCCAGGGTGGATACGTGCAAACCTGTAGCTGTCACTGCCCCTGGCTGAGTTCGCATATGCAGGTAAAGTGCAGAGTGCTTAGTTAGGTGGAAGAGCACTTGCTTCAGGAGGCTGGAAGCAAGTCATTACTGTATTCACTTCAAATTATTAAAAAAAAAAAAGGAAAAAAAAAATCCCAAGCTACCTTTACCTGTATATGATATCTGTGAGAACAAAAATAACTCTCATATCAAGTCTTTGTGCCTCGTCATGCATATCTGTCGGAGCTGGAAGGAATATCTTGTATGGCAAGCGTGCCTGGTTCACACTATACTCAGAGCAGTCTGTCTTATAATGGAACACTTTAAAATTCATCACGGGTTTGCATGGGAAAAGACCCTAGGGAGATAGCCTTATCACAATGTCTTAAAGCTGTCTATCTTGAGATCCCCTCCACCACCATGTTGCTATTTGTTTGCTGAGGCATTGATTTCTGGGTGTAGAACATCTTAAACGTAAACCATGAAATGTATTTTACCTGTTTTTCTAGAAGTGAACGAAAAAAACCCAAACACAATAATGTTTTCTAAAGCAGAGCCCAAAAGATGTTACCTCTAATGCATTCACAAAGGAAAATAAATACCCAGTAAAGGCATATGCTATGAGGAAAAAAAATCAACAGCTTCTTGTCTTTTCATGCAGGTACTTAAGTATGCAATGTCTGTTAGTGACTGTTATAATACACAAACCAAGTAGCTCATGAGTGTTTGTCTGTTTTCTAGCAGAAGATATGTTTGGGGTTTTTTTTAAAAGGAAATGTGAAGAGTCTAATTTTATGATGGGAGAGCTTAGCCTGTGGTTCTTCTTTTCACAGTATGCAGACCTGGGTTCTTCAAAGCTTCACCCCACAGTCCATCCTGCAGCAAATGTCCCCCTCACAGCTACACGCTTGATGAAGCATCCACATCTTGCCTGTGTGAAGAACACTATTTTAGGAAGGAATCAGACCCACCTACAATGGCCTGTACAAGTAAGCATGTGCTTATAGGGTTGGTTTTAATCCTTTTGAGCTGTTCCTGTACTGTGACTAGAAATTATGGTCCTAATTATAATCCCTTTACAGGCTCTGGGCTGGAGTCTGAACTAGTCTTGACACACTTGTAATGTCACTCACTGGTTTTGTCCACGATACCCCTGGTTACACAAACAGACTTCTTGAAGCCTTTTGCTTGAGAAGCTGGCATTAAACCCAGGAAGCGTTTCTGTAACACATGGATGCTCCGTCTCTCGCTGTCCGCTCATGGGTGGACTCAGCCAGCAGTATGGCGTTCAGACATCCCATCGGTGCCTGCGTGGGTACCGACACGGGCACGCGCCCAGAGGAGACGGTGCATAGCGCTTGTCGGTGGTAGGCATGGGTAGAGTCTGCATGGGCCCGCTCCCTGTCATCTCTTAGCTCGTTTCCAGTGAACAAGCAGGGAGAGAGCCCTACCTTTCAAAGCCACCTGGAGATGGTCGTTCTTCAGGGTAGCCTCAAAACTCTGCAAATGGAAACTGCTTCTCCAAACCTGGAGCAAAATGTAGAGCTTGTCCCCTTGGTGTAAGGGGAGGGTAGTATAACAAGCAAATTGGGTCATTGGGCATCCAGGGTGGAGTTGGTGGAATCAGAGTCGCTAATCTTGCCTTTTTCCTGCCATGCGTGAGCTATCCTGTCAGCGGTACCTCGAAAGTTTCATTTTCAATTTATGTTTCAGATACTTGGAGCCACAATTTGCATCCCCCCCCAGCTAGTCCCACCAAGTGTAGAACAGACCACAGGTTTTTACTGAGCTGGGTCTGCCATGCTCCGAATGTGACTTTTGCAGTGCAGAAGTGGTTTAAAAAGGACTGAATTGCAGCTGAACTACTGGGGGAGGAGCAGGTAGAGCTTCCAAAGAACTTAAGCGATGAAGGAAAAAGTAGATTTATGAGTGCATGCACGCTCAGAGCCACTGGGCAGTGGTGCAGTGGTGACTTCCATACTGTTTCCTTGCATCATGCGGGTATGGTAGTGGCTTTTTGTGCCTTCATCCCACTGAATACAGATGTCCTTCATAGCTTCCCAAGTTTACACTTCAGAGAGAGAAAAAAATCTGTTCCTCTTGGAGAGATGCTCTCACAAAGGAAATTGCCCTCGGCAGGTCTCTGCTTGCCTGCAGGAGGGACTCGGAGCAGAATTGGGGCCCTTGAACTCTGCATTTGCTTTTCACCAGCTGAAGGAGCATGAGGCACATGGCTGTTGGAAGGTGTGCTGCAGGGAAAGAGAAGACAGCCTTAGGCAGCGTGGCAGTAGCTGGTGCTGTAGGATCAAAGGGGTCTTTGGGGGGCTGAGTCATGCAAGCACTTCTCAGTTTATTAAATAGATATGCCGGTATCTTTTGGAGTGGTAGTTAGGGTGGGTTACTACATGAAAAACTTTGATACCAGAGCTTCTTGACGTCTATTTTGCCCCTTGGCCTGACTTAAAAAACATGGATAAATGAGAGATGATGAGGTCTAGCATGATACTGGGAAATGGGAAGGGAGAGGAGTACTCTGAGCTCTGGAAACGCTTTTCTGTTTAGGCAGAACCAAAGCCAGGGACTGATACAGAATTATGCCAGACTGATGGTGTCCACAGTGCTTCTTGCCCACCATTGTTGCTCTCTGTCCCTTTTTAGGATGGAGGGTTACACATCGAGGCTGTCCTGCTGGTGATTTAGCACAGGGAAAGAGCTGCCATGCCCCAGGAAGAGGTTTATGCATGCCAGTAACCTGAGCGTAGGGCAGGATTTTCAGAGGCGCACAAGCAAGCTTGGTGACCATTTAATGTTAAAAAGAAATTAAATTTGAATGCCCATCTACCCCAGGTTTCTGATGCCATTTGAATCCTGTAGGTAAAGGCTGTAATTTCTGATTCTGCAAATACCATGGGATTTTCTTTTTACGTTTGTTTGGGGGTTTTATGCTTATTTGTTGATTTATTTTTTTAAAAAAGTTTGCTTGGGGTTTTTTAATGTTTGGGTGGTTTGTTTCAGGGTTTTTTAGTTTTGAAAGCTTACTATAAGCTAGTTTAAAGCACAGAAATGGTGCCTGAAGCTGTATTAGGATATGGCTTGGCAGCATATCAAGTGCTTCTGGGGCAGATGAGAAGTTTTAATACCGCCCAACTGCTCAGCGCACGTTGCCCACTGCAAACCCCAGTGCAGCACTTGAGGATGTTCCAGCATCTCCACTGGCATTCACACTTACTATCCCAAAAGCAGAGTGGATCATCTCAGCCTTCTCCATGTGCATCAGTCACCCTCAATTGCCCTGTGCATCCTTTCTTGGGATTTTGTCCTAATCCAGCTGTATTTGTGCTGAAGTTGATGAGGAGGGCCCATGTGCTACCTCAGCTTATCTGCAGGGGTAGTCAATTTTGGCAGGGACAGTAAAGAGCAGATAGCGACACTAATGTTTTAAACCAGCCCAATTAGATCTGGAAGGGAACATCTCGTTGTGAACTGAAACACAAGAGAGACAGACTTGAGTCATGACTGGTTGGAAAATATTGCAAGTTCTTTGTACGTTTTTATTATTTGTTACTGCAGAAGTTAATAATATTCATAGGATTTCCTCAACTTGAAATCTAGTTAATTTTGGAGAATACATCAATGTGTGTTTTCAGTTCTACACCTGCAAAGTCCCCTGGCCGGTTGGTATAGCTATGAAATCACACTTTCCTAATTTAAAGCAAATGCTTTTCAGTCCCAAGCTGCACGGGTCTCCCCATCCCCACCAGCATCACTAAAGAAAACTAACTGCTATACCAGTCAACTGCTTGGATAAGTACAGTGGGGGGGAATACATTTTTTTTTTTCTCTTCCAGTTCCTTAAGCTTGTTTTATAACTAATGATTGGTAATCCTGAAATTAATATTTCAGGTGCAGTCTGATGATAGTCTGAATGATGCAGTCTGAAATAATTATTGCCCTCAGACCAAAAAAAACGTGTTTGGTCCTGATGGGCGTTTGAGAATTACGTATCTTCCAGGAATTAATTGCACTTTATTTCTTCTTAACTGAGTAATCTAGCTTCAGTTCCTTACACAACATCTCTTTAAAACGCAAGCGTAGTTACACCCTTTTTTTTCCCCGTCTCCCATCTCTGACAAGTAACCCTATTGCTGTTCAGAGCACATTGGGGAAATATTTTAAATAGTATGACACATGGGACGAACTGAAGATTTTATAGTATTTAGTGTAATATTCCACTTGCAAAAAGCTAATGGTTAACTTTTCTTTGAGTGTGTACAAGCATATATTTGTATCTCAAGGGTAATTTATCTCTCAGGTTAAATTTTTTAAAATATCTGCATCAGCAAACAACAGGTTTGCTGTCCATCAAGAAAAATACCATTATCTTTGTCTTCAGAAATTATTTCTGAATAGTGTTAGGTTGATAGTTGGACTTGATGATCTTAAAGGTTCCTTCCAACCTAAGCGATTCTATAATTCTCTTTGTCTCTGGTCAGTAGATTGTGGTGCAGAAGGGGTGAATCTTACCTGCTTAAAGTAGAAAATAGCAAAAAAAAAAAAACAAACCCAAAAAAACCCCCCAAACAAATCAGTAAACTAATATCTCTGTCCTTGACAAAAGGAGGTTGGAAATTAAAACAGACCTTCTTAGCAGACCTAGGGCCCCCCTCTTCTGAAGGTAAAGCACTGTATTGTTCTCCCAGCTATGATTTATCAAAGTTTTACCCAAGTGTGATTTCAGGATTCTTTACATAGGTCTTGTTAGATATCTGTAGACTACTAAAGACCTTTCTCTGAGCCCCTGTGAGAATGCTAATTTTATAGGTTATGAAGTTCCACTAGCTTCAAAGCACTTCTACTGAAGTTGAGGCCTTCAAGACAAGCAGCTGACTCTTCCGTACAAAGCAAGTAAAAACCTCTGGTGACTTTACAAAAGAAATAATTTATCTCCTGTTGAAGACACATTGTCCAGTAAGTGTTTCTTATGCCTGAAGTCTTCATTTGTTCCTAGAGTACTGGTAGCAGTAAAAGGGCATTCATCCAGTGGAAGAAAAAATAGAGCAATTTAACCGTTTAAGAAAACATATAAAAAACCACTGAGTGCAATATATATAAATCCACACAGCTCCAGTGATGAATTTCATAGTTTCTATTATATCAGTAGGACTATGACAGTGCAGAAAATAGTCCTGACTTGGGCTGTACCTTGGTGTCATCTAAATAGCACTTGGTCCCTGCAGCGCAGCTGCCAAGCAGCCTGCTCTCAGTTCGTAGTGATCTGAAGTGATCACATAACAAAACAAAGCTGATGTATCATTTCCTAAACTGACTTAGATTTTTGTCTTCAACTGCTTTTCTCCTCTTAAGAAAAGTATTGGGATTATTTATTTCCTCTGGCAGCAAGTTTCTCATTGAATCAGACAGCTTGAGTCTTAATCATGACAGTGTTTTATCAGTGCTTAACAATTTTATAAACTTAAAAAGGGAATACGAAAGGGAAATAGAGGAAAATGGTTCTGGTTTATAAGGTAATTTCATTTTTGCAACCCTGCCTGTTTTAAATAGCAAATCAAGTTTAATCATCAGAACAAAACAAGAAGATGACAGCCTAAGACAGGGTGTTAAATTCGCACGGATTTCTAGCTAGTGAAGCTACTTCTTGGGGTCTTTTCAAGGCACTGCTCATGGGTTTTGACAGCTTCATTCAAACCAAAGGGGAGTGTGTTGCCTCCCTCCTCTACCTCTCTTGGAAAAATCCCAGGCTTGGGATTGAAGCTGTATAGCTTCTGGTGGTGCCATGATTAAAATACACCCCGGCTTGCTTTGATAAATTTCCCCTTTCTTCCTCATTCATTAGCATTCACTAAGTATCTAACGTGTGGATCTCTTGCATGAGATTCCTGCTTGTCCTTTCACGTTGTCTTCAGGGTGTATCTGCAGATTGCCCTTCACCTCCAGCAAAAAGCCTGTAGCACCTTCTGCAAGTGAGCAGTCTTGCAGGTGTCTCCTGGTGGGCTTTGCTTGCCCAGCTGTGGCCTTTCCCAGCAGGTCGAAGGAGAACAGCTCACCACTTGCAGGAGCTCTGGTACCTCTGCAGCAGCTGTTCCTCCTCAGTAGCCTTGCCAGTGCCACACTGGCAGCCTGAGCAGGGCGGCTTGGCAAAATAAGCAAGTGTGGTGTGGCCAGCCAACCGTGCTGGAGCTTGGCAAGGACCGAGAAGGCTGCTGCTGAGTAGCCGGATGTGGCTGTGTTTCCAGTGGCCCGTGTAGATCACCATCTGCTTTGGGCTACACTGAGCATCTCAGGTGTGACTTGGATGCCCAAGCTTAGGTTTCGCTATTGGCAGATGGCTGATGGGGAGAGACGGGTGCATGAACGGGAAAGATCCAGCATCTGAGTTGAGTACCTAAGTAGCATGAAACCCCAGTGTGTTAGGATGAGTAATACAGGGGCAGTGGGGCAAGGAGGGGGAATCTTGCACCTGGTGAAGCCATCAGTGACTTGGCAGAGCAAAGATTTGCAGCGCCCTTTTGAGGAAGAGCAAGGAGAGCACCAGGGGCTATGCCCTGGGGTGGAGTGCTCCTCCTGTTGGGTTTAAGCCAGCCCCATGTCTTGTCCTTCCATGCGGGTAGCTGCATCCCAACACAGACCCCTGAGGTGAGGTGGGAGTGCTCAGAACAAATCCCCATTTCCCCAGTTCTTCAGGTGCTGTTGCAAATGGTCCCTGTGTACTTTTTGGCACGTGAGCAATGGGGCATCTCTTTTTCAGCCTAGTGAGCAGGACGACTGATAATACTGTTTTTACCATGTGTTTTTCTCACTTTACAAACCAGGACCCCCCTCTGCTCCTCGGAGTGCCATCTCAAATGTTAACGAGACTAGTGTCTTTCTGGAATGGATTCCCCCTGCTGATACTGGTGGAAGGAAAGATGTGTCTTATTATATTGCATGCAAGAAGTGCAACTCACACACAGGTCTGTGTGAGGCATGTGGCGGTCATGTCAGGTACCTCCCCCAGCAAACCGGCCTGAAAAACACCTCTGTCATGATGGTGGATCTGCTTGCTCATACAAACTATACCTTTGAAATTGAGGCAGTGAATGGAGTGTCCGACCAGAACCCTGGAGCCCGGCAGTTTGTGTCTGTAAATGTAACCACAAACCAGGCAGGTAAGTGGATCTTCAACCTGGGGAAATATGTGGGGTGGGAGTCCAAGCCAGTCGGACCTGGTGCAGACCTCCCTTTGAAATGGGTGGAGGTTCCCAGCACGGAGGGCTGGGCTTTGACCTCTTCAAATATTGGGGGGTGGGGGGTGGTTGTGTCTCATAGGCGATAATTACTGCAGTCTTCAACATGTTTCCTTCCAGCAGGACACACTGTTAGGATTTGTGGCTTTTTCCTTTTACACTAAGCTATTCAGGGATCCCTCCACTATTTTGTACCCACTAAACTGGAAAGAATCCAGTTGCCTCTGCTGTTGGGAATGGGAATTTTCTAAGAGTTCATCTTGATTTTGGTTTTGACTAAAACGTCCCAACTTTGCAAACAGTTACCCTAAGAAAATTGTTGTGAGTGACTTTAGGAAAGTTAATCCCTTTTATGCACTGTGATGATAAAGTGACTGGACTGAAGCTGGTGAGATACGGTATGTTGTCCCTGCTTCTCCAACAAGGTAGGGCTGACATGTCATTGCATTGCATACTGTGTCCTTCTTGGTTTTGCTCTCTACAAGCATGGGTCGTGTAGGCTGGTTTGTTCCTTTGTCCAGGGCTCAGATCTGTCTGCCCTTCCTTTGCCCAGCGATTGAAAAGAGCTGTCACGTTGGACACAGGCAGGGACTTGCCACTGTCCCCTGTCATATGGAAGTGTGATGGGAGGCAAAAACATTATTACATCTCCTTCCATGCGCATCAACACACCAGGCACATCACACAGCTTCTTTAAGATCTCTGTTGTCCCTCACGCTCTGTGTTTTAGGGTCTTTCCCTTTGCATACCTGGCTTGCTTACTTCCACTTAATTCAGGGTTTCCCAGTGGCACTAGTCCATGTGGAGCCCTTTCAGGAATGTGAACCAGTGGCATTTGGGATTGTGAGGACTGTGCTGCCAGATCACTGCAGCCACCCTTTGACTTCTCCTTACAGACAAGGCTTAGCCAGGAAACCCGGCGTGGCATGCACTGTAACAGCTAGACGGAGATTGACAGATCCTCACTGCGGAGGAGAAAAACACAAGCTGGAGCAGGGCTGCATTTCATTCCTGCTACCCAGGTGTACATGCGCAGGCTTGACAGCCAGCAGCAAGAGAGTGTGATTCCATCGCACTTCATCAGATACCTGTCCTGGTAATTAGACTGGATTGTCGAGGTGTTGAACAAATCATTTGGATGTATCTCAAGGAGAAGAAATAAAGGCATGCCAGGTTTGCTACTGATGGATGCGGCAGGGAATCTTCTGGAGGAACATCAGTGGATGGCAGTATGACACCTGTTGAAGGCACCAGTTTAATGCAGATCAGTGGGTGTCACGGTCCTAATGTTGTTTACTGTTTTCCCATTATGAAGGCTGCTGCCAGTAACTGTGTTTTTGGAAAATGTATATTTTCCTGTTAGTGGGTTTGCATTGGTATTTAATTGCTGGCATTGGATTTTCCATGATGTGCAGAGTTAAATCCACATAAACCTCAGTAAATGTAGCCTGCATGAGAGGAGATGATACATTGCTGATCAGTGCAGACTGTGAGGAAATGGTCCTGGTTTGTGAGTTATGTCCCAAACTCCCCTTAGTTGCACCAGGATTTATCCATGTAGCTGCCTTCCTGTGCGTCAGGGCAGGAATAACTCCCTTGCACAGTTATCACGTCCAGCCTTGTATGGAAAGGTCCATTATAGGAAATGGCGGACCTGTGATGAATGTGGCTCATGCTAAGGACAAGTGACTAAGTGTAGCTTCCAGCTCAGTCTCACTGTTCAGCCCAGTAGAGCCTCAATCAAGGGAGATACTGACGGGTCAAGCCATGAGTGTTTAATTCACTGTATTGTGTTGAAATTGCATCTGTATGCTCTTGTGTTTGATTCAACAGGAGGCTGAATCAAACCTTTGTCCAAAGCATGGAGCGGTGACTGTATTTCGTTGTCTTTCTTGCTGGTCCCACCACTTATTGAGGAGGAGAACCAGGCCTATTTGCTGGAGCTGTAACGCGCTCTTTCGGCACTCCCAAGGGCTGATCACTGGTTTGTCCATGCCAGAAATAAAGCAGCTGTAGAGGGGGACTTTGCAAGTCAGACTAGCTGCTGAGCATGGAAAGTGGATATCTGTTTTCTTAGGGTGCCTCTGAAAACTGTCCTTTGAGGCAAATAATGGAGGTGTACAGGTGGATTAGAGTGGTCCGTGCCTGGTCATGACCAAAGTTGCTGGATATCTCTGAACAAGCCCCACCTTCAGCTATCTTCTCTCAAATAAGAGCAGGCAGGGCACATAGGGCTTCAGGGAGTCTCAGCCCACTCATCTTCCCTCTGAAATTGTCCAGAGATGCGGCTCTGGGGCCTCGTCCGTTCCTCTCACAGGTTTTCTGATGGTATGATTATATTTTCATGAACGCTGGTGTAATGAAGTTGAGTCACTAAAGGTAGTGACACAAAGCCAACTGCAGCAGTAGGAGAAATCCTGCTACAAGAACTACTGGCTGCAGAAAATGAAAAAATTGCACAGTGTGGGCTACGTCTGGCTGCTGGAGTCCCGCTGGCAGGTATTCACTAACCCAGCACTGCAAAGAAATGCCAGGGTCTGTTTTGTTGGTTTGGCTTTTGTCCATCACAAAAAGACCACGCTAGTTTCAGGACTGCAGAGAACGCACAGGCAGCGGGGTGCTGGGCACACCACCTCTTCTGCGCATGGGAGCTTTGGGCAGCAGAAAGTACCTCTGGTTTGGGCTCTCAAAGGGATTGCTTCCTGAAAAAAATGTGTTTTCCTCCATTTCTCATTTTTCAAAATAATTTGTCCCTCTTCCTCTCTCCCCAGTTTAAAATAATGAGAAAAGGAATTGGTACCGGCAATCAGTCTGGCATTTTCAGACTGATGTAATTTTCCTCTGAACTTTTGAAATCAGATTTGGAAATACAGCAATGTTTCATGCACAAGAGGAGGCAGATCAGCTAATCTCAGCTGGTGATCCCAGCATGTTTCTGCTCCCCCAGTCCCAGGGGACCTGACAGTATTTGGGATGGGACCAGTCCATGCAGGCCGCAGTGGCCTTAGGTTCTGGGTACAGGACTAGTTCCCCATCACCCTTTTGCAGTCTCCAAACCTCTATTGTTTCTGTGGGATTTTGCAGAATATTTTCTGCTGGAAAACGTGTATCTAAACAAAGTGAGCAATGCCACAAGCCAGGGGAGGTGGAAACTTTACTGGCTTCCATCGTGACTACCCTAGAGCTGCTGAAGGCAAACAGAGGTAGGTACATGGGTTGGCCAAAGCATGGTTCTCCCCTGTGGGACTGCTGCAAAATACATGCCCAAGGGACTTCCCAGCACAGATGGCAGGGAGCCATCTGTAATGCACTCTCACAGCACATTAAAAAGTGTGCCTTGTGCATGCGGGCTGGAGCCCAGTGAATAATTCATAAGTGGCAGTGGTAGGATTGAGTTAGCCATCCTTTTCTTGTTTGTGGTTTTGCTCAAATTTACGTAACTGCCACCTATTTAGACAGTTTCCAGAGAGCAGTCTGCGTGTGCTGCTGATACTGAAGTTTGCTTTTCAAGTGACAACCGTGTGACGCTTTTCTCAGCGATTTCACCAAGCTGGATGATTAAGTAATGCTGTCACTCTAGACAGCATAGTGCATCTCCCTTGAGGTCTTTCGTCTTACCTACCTTGTGTACAGAAAGCACCTACCATGATGTTTTGGTCAGAGATGTGTGTCTTGTAATGGGTTGTGATTCATGGTTACTTGCGTACCTGTTGTGCGTAGGAGCACACGAGGAAGATGCAATGTTTAAAACCTTTCTAGACTTAAAACCTGTCAAGAGTATTCACTTTAAGCCAGTTTAAACAGCTGAGCAATTTTCTTTGCTTTTTGTTTCCAGCATTTCCCATGCTGGGAATGGCTTCAGGCACAGAGCTGTCCTGGAGGTGGAGGGTGTGAGAGTGGGGAGGTTCTCCTGCAGGCATCCCAAGTGCCACAGAGTTAAAGACCTTCTTTGTGTGTGTTTTCAGATAAGTCCCCTGCCTGTTTTCTGTTTGAAAAGTCAAAGCCAGCATGCAGTCCCCTTCTGTGACCTGTATGATGTTTTCAACCCTTTTCTGGGGCAAGGGGAAGAAAGATCCGGAGGAGTTAATGTGTCTAATGCCTCAAGGAGTCTGCATGCCGAGGCTGAACCAGAGATAGAAGTTGCATCCTGTGGTGCAGATGAGACTATTTAAGCAAAGGTGTTGGAGGACAGGACCTGGCAACCCGTACTGCTGCCTGGGAGGCATGGCTAGGTTCTCACTTGGCTAAAAAAGCCCGCTAGATACTTGGAGCAACTGGATAGCTCTGGGAGCAGAGAGGTGTGCTGAAAGTCGTGATCCTCACTCTGGTTGTGCAGTGGCAGGGAGCAAGGGAGGAGATACTTTCCTTAGTGCTCAGATGTTCCAGTGTTTGAAAAGCAGCCAAGGGTGATTCAGAAAGGGAAACCTGCAACATAGAGCTTGTTGCAATCTTATGTCAGCAGATGCATGCTCTTGAAACCAATAGGCTGCAGCTCTGCAGTCTGGGAAGAAAATATCAGAAAATGAGGTGAGGAGATGGCTGTGCTGGGAAGTCTGGTTTTTGAGATTGCCTTTGGTTCAAGTCCTGGAAGGTTCAAAGTCTGATTCTTGCAGCCTTCAAGTCTCACAGGCTTGTTTGGTTTGCCTTGGGGAGAGGGACAGCTTGTTTATTTTCTTTAGGATTAACAGAACATTTTCAAGAGGGTGCTCCAGTAGATGCAGCGTGTTGCATGCATTTCACGTGAGACGCAAGACTGGTTTTGACTTTTGAACCAGAACTGCTGACCTAGGACCTGCAAAAGCTTAAGCTGATAGTTATTTTTTGAAAACTCCCTTTCCGCAGCCAGGATGGTGAGCAGGGCTTGCCTGTAAACATCCATTGTAACAGCACTTGATCCCCTGAGCTGTATCATCTTCCCAGCAATGGTCAGTAGTGGATACTATAGCAAGGGTATGAGCACGAGGCAGACACATTACTGATGCTTCCTTCCAACCTCCGGGGACAACCTCTTTGTGCTTTATAGCCTTTAATGGGTTTTTCTCCCATGGATTTGTCTAATCATTTTATGAACTCCCAGAAAATTTTAGCAGCTGTAGGCAATCCTATATGAATTTGGTATGTCTGATAGTTTAAGCTGTGCTTTAGAATCACATTGGTCAGAGAGGGGCTATTAGTGGCATAAATAGAGAGTTTAAGGCTTGCAATTGCCCATCTATTTGGAAAGCACTGTCATTTAGACATGCCGAACTAGGTTCCAGTGCGTTAACACAGATATTGCAGCATTTAACCTAGAACGAGGTACTCTTAAAAGCAAAGTGTGATCTTCCATACCGGGATGGGTGAATAGAGAGGGGTATTTTAATAAGCAGAGGTAAACTAGTACTGCCTTGAAGACCATGGTCTCCATTTAAACTGGGGTGCAGCCTGCACCGTACGGTGTGGCAGCATGTCTGCGCCTTGTGGCAGGATGCTTCTCCAGGCTCTGAACACCCTTTGTGTCTGGGGAGATGTAAAAAATGAGTATCGAGCTGTCAGTAAGTGTTTGTGAAGGAAGAGAGAATAATTTCATCTGTGAAGTCCCGTGCATATGCAGGTAATCAGCTTCAAGAAGTATTTTGCTTTATTTTTGAAGCATGGTCACCTGTAATCAGAGAACACAATCGTAAGTAGTTCAAAAACAAACATGCTGGCAGAACAAAGTGAAACCTGAAAGCCAGTGTTGCACAAAAGGTTTATTGTTTGAATTTCTTTTTGTGATGGACACATTTATTCTGAATGCAAAATCTTCATCCACCGTCCTATTCCAGAGTCATGGATTCACCCCAGCCCAGATGGCTGGGTGTCTGCTACCAAATGAATTATGGATCAGCTGAATATTTCACAGTTTTATTTATAACTCCCCAGTTGGTAATTGCTACTTTTTCATAGTTTGTTATAAGTCTTTTTGTTATACTTGGAGTATTAGAAATACATGCTTGAATACTGAGAGAGTTCTTTGGAATATGAAAAGAAAATCCCCGAAATTACACCATCTCTCTTATTTAGAGTTAATTTTTATTCTTGAAATATGTGAGCTGACCCTCCTGTTGATACATGAAGACATTAAATGATGAAATTAAAAGCATTTTCCTGCATCTACAGACAGACCTTTCAATTTTGACATTTAATTAAAATGTCTCATTTATAGGTGAAAATAAAGATAGTAAGAAATAGTTGTCCCCGTCCACCCTTCTCCTAAAAAAGGGGAAGAGAAAGGTGCTGAAGTTCTCGTGATGAGATTCAACCGATGACATCTCTTGCTTCTTGTGCAGTAGGGTGCAGGTTTTACCATGTCCCGTTGGCTGAGAGACAAACATCTTTACCATAAAGTGATTAGTTTCCTTCAAAGCACGATGCTTGTGAGGCAGTCGCATGAGCTACAAAAAGGAAATGCCAGGTTACACCTGGGGAAAATTTATCCATGGACTGCACATGGCTGGTGTCATGCTCCTTAGTATGAGGGAGCAAAAGCTGCCCAAAATAACCAGCTTGAGATGCTGCAGCCAGCAGGAATGAGACAGATTCTTCTTACGTCCCAGAGCTGTTGTGATCACCACCAGCATTGTAACCTCAGGCTTGGGGTAAAGTGCAGAAATAGGGCACCCCGAGTCTAGATTTTTAGAGGTGCACAAGGAGTAAATACTGATATTTCCCAAAATGCCTAGAGCAGGCTGTGTGGCAATCAGATGTGGAAGGAGCTACACAAGGTCAGAGCTGTAAGAAGCTTACGTTTTTGCAGAGCACCACTGATGTTACATTGCAAGAGTGATAGTACTGGTTTAAAATTTTATTTCCCATTTTGCTGGCATATTTTTAAAGGATTGCCAAGTAATCTTATATTAATCTAATTCTAATCATCTTAAAACACAGTCTTCAGGGCCAAGGAGTTCTCTTTGTATTGTGCTGAGCACAGTACTTGGCAGAGAGCAAAAGTAAAGCTTCTAAAACGGTTTCACTGCCCAGATGACATCAACGTATAGATTTTTTTTTTTTCCATGAATGCAGCTTCTGAATTTTACTGCTAATAAAATCCTATTCAGCTCTTTAATCTCAAGCTAAGAGCAAGTCTGCAAGCTGGTAATTCCTTTGTCTGATACGTTATTTCTCTGATTTTACCATTAAAAGCAGTTTTACATTTTTAACACTCTGCATAAATGATAGTTCTGAAAGTGCTCTTAAGACACCAGGACCCAAAAAAAAATAAAAAAGCCCACTGTCACCACCACCCCCCCAAAAAAATGTCAAAATATTTCCAGTGCTGTTAGAGAAATGGCAGGGAACTCATTGGTGTTTAATAAACGTCCCACTTGCTCTCTGGCTGCCGCTTCTTTACCGTATCAAGTAAACTCTTTATAGTTCTCTCCCTCAAAAGTTAAATATAATGGTGGAGCCAAAGTAGTTTGAATGCTTCGCGTTTCAGTAATTGTGCGTAGAGCGAGCTGTGCTATAGAAATACCGCTCAGGGTATAGAGACTTCACAGGGCATTTCTCCTTTCCCGAGCAAGTATCGTGCTGATAATGTGAATTTGAATGAGCATGAAGGTGTGAGTACGCACATGGCTGCATGTATGCATTTGTGTGTGTACAACATGCAGGGCGCACGCTGGCCAGAAGACTGAGGTTGCCTACCCTTGTTTTACATGGCTATCTGTGACAGCTTTGTGAAGCTCACATGATTCAGATGCCTTTCACTCTTGCTGCTCTTATACCAAATTGCATGCTAACCAGGCCCACGTTCAAACAGGGTAGTGCTCTGTGCTGCAAAGCCACACAATAGTTTTCTAGCCTGATTTTCCTCCTGCCTGCCTTCTTTTGCCTTCAGTCCAACCTCTCCTTAATATGCTATTTGTACTTTATCTATTTATTTGTTCATTTGGCCAGATTTTTTTCCCCTTGATTGCTGATTTACCTTATATCTGCACGCACAGAGCAGGCTGGCTTCTGTGTCTAGAAGAATTTTGCTGTAGCCAAACCGAGCTCCATCTCACAATGCACATGGATTACAGGTTCCCAATTACTATTTTACAGTATCAGGCTGAAATGCTTTTTTCCCCCTGGATTGCTTGTTATTGGAGAGGTGTGCGTGTTTCAGCGAGGCTTGAAAGGTTTTTCCACATCTTCTGCTGTGATTGCTGTTACAGTGGACTGAACAACAAACCCCTTGCTCATTCCTCAGAAGTCATCTGAAATGCTGCACTTGTATTTCTTGCAAAGGGTTAATGTGATAGCAGTAACAGGAGTGGTTAGTGCTTTATCCCATCTTACTGCCCCATCTCTCCTCCTTCAGGAGTCATCAAGGAGGGGGCTGGAGAGCTCTACCTGGGAGCCAAGAGCAGCGTCAAGGTGACAGACAACCCAGCAGTAAAATGAATTTCTTCCACAGCAGCTGGGCCAAAGTTCAGCTACATGCAAATACTACAAAAAGCTCAAGAGTTGAAAGGCTTTAATTAAAATGTACTTCAGATGTGCTCGTTTGCCAGCGTGGTGGAACGCTTTTTGCATCTCCCAGTCCTGGAGGAACAGTCCTGATCAAAGCGAGTAACTAATGGGATTTCCAGCTAGATCAGTACAATAGAAATCACCAGAAGGAAAGCATTATTATTTATTTATTTTCCTGCTTCTTCAGGCTTGATAATTTTTAAGAATATGGGGTCTGATCAAAAGGCCCTGTGCAAATCAATGCAGGACACCCACTGGCTGTGGTGGCGCTGGGCGAGGGTTGTTCTGCTGCAGTGCAGCAGGCTGGGGCGATGCATTGCTCTTTGCCGAGAGGCGCCGAGCATGCCAGCCTGATCCTGTAAGTGCTTTGGCTTGGGCAAGCCTTGGAGACCGCGCTGCTCTGTGGAAATTGATGGGAAAATTTGCAAACTCTGTTACGCATTTGGCAAAATCCACCCTGTGGGTTTTGGCCGGGGCTTGTGGGCAAGTCGGGTGTTAGAAGGGGCCTTTTGCTCTCAACCCCTTAGCTCTGCAGGGCCTTTGGCAGAGAGAGGCAAAGATGCCTCGAGCAAATTTGCAGAATTAGGTGGAAAATGTCAGTGGAGGGCACCCAGCACCTGCTCGCTGCCTTCCTGGGAATACACATTGCAGTTGCCCGCAGTGCTTCTGTATCCTGCTGTGCCAACTCATGTGTCTTTGCTCTGGGCCCCTAGATGAGATGAAAGGAAGCAATGTTGAATCAGGTAAAAGCAGAAAATTTGGCTTCATCTTCCTTCTTCGGTTTGCAAGGGTCTACAAGACCCTGTGTGCAATCCCCTCGTAGCTTCCTCCCAGCTTTCCGCAGTCTGCCTCAATCCGAGGAGGGAAAGTAGTGCTCAGCCAAGTAGATTATTAATTGTACTATCTCCTGAGTTGCCTTTCACACAGTTCAGCATTAGTGTGGCTTATTACAGGGGACCGATCTGCACAGTGCTGTTATCCTGTCATCTTCAGGGCTCTGCCTTCCGCACGATGGGTTCCTGCCTTGGATCATTAAACCATGCAGCTTCATGGTTCTGCCTTGTTCTCCTGAGGGATGGCACCAAGCGTGAAATCGTCCGCTGACCTTGCTGGAGACTTAAGCGTGAGCTTCTAAACGCCTGGCCGTGCAAGGAGAGTTTCCACAGAGAGGTGTCCTCGCCCAGTTCAGTAAACTGGAAGATAATTGCTGCAGAAATGACTGGGTTATTTAATTTATTGTACATATTTTGTACCGGGTGCGACTTGGTCCCTGCAGGGAGATGGAAAGGAGCTGGAGGATGACTGGGCAAGGATGCACATGACGACACAGACCCTTCTCTGCCTTTTCCAAAACTGCAGATAGCAACTAGCAAAGCAAGTGTGCGTGAAGGAGAAAATGCCCTGTGCTTTCTGCAGAAGTGATACACCAAACTACCTGTTGGCTGAGTCTTCAAAGGGGACTTCTGCTGGTCAGATAGTCTTGCAGAGCTTTGAGTGCTATTTGCAACCCCTGCAAAGCAAAACAAATCATCATAAAGTAGCCAGACAGCCAGACTGCTTGTACTCAAATAACAGCTGTGCATCTGTCATGGCCTCACACCGTTCCTGTATCTTCTGATATTGGTCAACGTAGGATGACTGCTATTTTAAATTCAGTTGTACTGTGCCTGGTTCTTCATTTAGGACAAAATATAGAAGGGAAATACATGGTCATTATGCAAATGAATGCGGTAAATACATGCAAGTTGGCTCAGGTTTCTTGTATCCAGGTCTGACATACAGCATCATTGGGAGGGGTGCCTAGTGTCAGTAAATAGCTGTTTCATTGCCTACAACTTACGCACTGTCTATTGTCAGGGAGGTTTTTCAGGCATCTGGTTTGCTGATGGGGAAACTGAGGCACAGAGGTGCAGTGTTACTGGCTGGAGGGCACACACCAGGGCTGGGACTCTTCTTGCTGCTCCTCTGCCCCTGCTGAGCCTTCACCTTAGGGCTGGAACCCTGAGCAGCATTGGAGATGTTTCCTAACCTCTTTGACAAACTTCCTTTATGGGCAGATAAGAGAGACTGGTCAAAGTCTACTGGTTATGGGCTGATGGGTGGGTTGCTGGGGTTTGGGTTTTGGTTTTTTTCTTTCTGAATTGGTTTCAGTATTACTGTGGTTTCAATTTCACTGCAGCATGAAAAATAGAAATGTCAGTCAACAGTATATTTGTCCAAAGTGTGCAGTGAGCTAAAGTATGCTGGATAGCTTGGGGAAAAGTGTGGCTTGGGGTCTCTTTGCTCCCGAATCTTAATTGCAATAGTGACAGTTCCCTTCTTCCCTCTTTTACACCATCAGTCAGGAAAGAGGGTCTTTGATCCAAGTCCAGCTGAGCTCGAGGTATTGCCTGCAATACTTTTGGTTGGTGAATTGTGCTTTGTTGTTAATAATGTGACAGCGCCCTTTCCAAGTGGTTGCAAATTCCAGTGCCCAGGCGATTAAATGTAACTAAAATCACGATCTTTTTCACTTTCTGTCCAGCAGGAAGGCAATTGTTACCTCTTCGGTAAATACCTTGGGCTTTACTTGGCCTTTGGCAGCAATGGTATTAGAGTGGCTTGGCAACTATTCACTGATGAGGGTCCAAAAAAAGCACTTAACAAAAACAAGCAATAGCAGTAATGAAGTGCTAAAGACGCTGACACCTTGTTTATCCTCTTGAGAGCTTAGCAAAGATTTCAGCGGCTCCTCCCGGGTTTCTCTGCCTCGCTTACCTTCTGAACTTGGATCATGAGACAGCGTCTGCCCGGGGCTGGTCAGGCTGTCGCACGGCCCCCTGCTACCCGCGCCTCATGGCTGAGCCCCAGGCAGGTGCCCCAGGGGCTGCGCTCGGTGGTTTGGTGGGAGACTATCCGAAGTACGGGGCAGCCAGGACTCCTGCCTCTGTGTCTCCTGCTGCTCTGCCTCATAGAAGTAACGATGAACCTCTGGGGACGGGGCGCGCCAGTGGCTCCTAAACCATTGGACCCTGGAAGGTCTATGCTCTTTTCCATAGCGGGAGAGATTCGGTGCCACATCCGGAGCGGCCGCCCTCTCCCTGTGCTGGGTGGGCAAAGTGAAAACTTTAGAGATGCCTCGAGTCGGATGTTTTTGTGGCTGCCGTTTGGCTGAATCCAGGAGTGCTTTCCTCTCCGAGAGAAGCCGCCGCTATTTTTCACAGCCCAAATGAAGCCACCTGTTGGGTTAACGGCTCTGTTCAGTCCCTGGGCAGCCCTACACAACCTTTAGGGCCCAAAGGAGTCTTTGAAGTACCATTGAATTTCATTGCTAATGTCTCAGTCATTTAGCCTGAATGGAAGAGGGTATTTTTTTTCACTCGCGGGCATGAATAAACTCTCCAGATTGCAGGAAATAATCCCTCTTGAAGGAGACTTAAAAGCACTGTCTTTTAATGTAAGATAGGAGGAGGCAAGAAAAAGGAAACCTGGTGCGAGCTGTGCATAGGACTGCTCCAGCTCTTCTCGAAAGCACTGGATTTTGTTCGGTGATTAGAAACAGAATAAATCAGATGAAAGGAAAGGAGCTGATGACAGGGTGATACATGTGTCGGAGAAGGGGAGGGAGTGGCAAAGGAAAAGCACATAATATGGGTGACTTTAATTATGTGGAAGGTGGGAAGATTGACTTCCCTATCCTGAGTGGGGTGTGTGAGAAGATACATTAGTCTGTATTCTATCAGGGGTTGATGAGGTCTTCTCAAAGATGTTAGTAGTTACTTGGAAGAAAAAAGGTGCACTCACTGGCAGTATTTATGAGAGCTTTAATTACATTTCACAGACTGAGTTCCAATTAGAAGGGAAAGGGAGAAAAAAAAAGGAAAAAAAAAAGTACAGTGTGCGTTAAGAGCACGGTGATAAATCTATGGCTAAGGATAATGGTAAACAAGGTAGCTGTACAGCATCATTTGCGCACTTCTATTTTTAGGTGTTTATTCCAACTTCCCCCTCCCCCCTGTCCCCCCCAAGCAAAATGTCCATAAAGGGGTCAAACACAGGCCTCTGTTACTCATTTTCCAAGATGGAAGGCAAAGATCATTTGCAGTTGCTGCAGTACAGGGCTATTACTTTTTTTTTGCCAAATCATTAACTGTGTCATAAAACAGCACTCCAGAAAAGGCAGACAGAGACAGATCGCAACATTTGTCTGTGTGCTTGTGTGAGCAGTGGGAAAATACTGCTATCATTAGTGCATCCTTTCACATTGTGTTTAATGCTGCAGGTTCCCACACTTAAACTCATAGAATGGTTTGGATTAGGTCCTTGTTACAATCTCTAACTGTTTTCTTACCTAGATGACTATAATGTCTGTTTATTTTAATGTCAGGAGGTAATACTGAAAGGGGAGATGTATAAATTGCTCAGCACTGGCTTAATTCTCTTCCCACTGCAGTCATCCAGGGACTTTGCCATTTACTTCTCTGCAAGGACAGTACCTCCATGTCTGAGTGGCTTTGGCACAACTCTAATTACATCCCTCTCATATGCCTCGGAAAGAGGCTTTTCTGTACTCTTTGCTTGTGGTGTAAGCTGTTTGCAGGTATCTTTGCAGGCAATGCAGGTAAGAGATGTGTTTTGTCTAACGACATCAGCCTTAGGCACGGGGAATACAATACCTTGGATCTTGTGGTATTGTTAATTAAAGTAAAGGTAAGTCTGCAAACAGTTCACGACAAACACTGAAATTCTGGCTAGAGAATAGCAGGAATTAGCTAGTGAGATTACTTTAATCTCAAATAGCATAATTCCTCCCACTGATTAATAAAAGGCCTAACAACGTTTCTTAATAGCAGTGAAATGGCTGCAGTGAAGCCCTGGCAGTACTTTAGCAAAAGGGAATTTTAGCTCTCCTGTGATTCCACAAATCACACTTGGAAAGTTAAAATGTGTCAAAGGAGAAAACTCCCTTTTTTTTGGTGATGTTAAAACCAAAAGCTTTGTTTATTTAAAAGTAGGTATGTCAGGAGTTAGGGTATGATAGAGTATAATTGCAAAATTCTTATTTGGTAATTAGTATCTTGCAGCCATCTTAATGCTATTAAGAAACAGGCATAATTGCACGTAAGATGCATATATTTATCATGGGAGCTGACACTTCAGACCATTAGGAAGTATCTGTAGCTTTGCTGTATGCTGCATGTAGATTAATCTAGTTTAGGAGACTTAAGAGCCTGTCAGAGAGACGCTCTCATCATCTGAGCAGTTGTACCGTCAAGTGGTAGGAGAGTGCTTGGAGAGGCACCAGATGTTTCCCATAGCCCTGCAACAATAACATTGTGGGTCCCTGATATTTATGCATTTCCAGAGTTTTCCCTGTTGCTGACTGCAGTATTCACCACTGCCTGTTTTATATACACACATAAAAGAACAAAAAATTTGGTGTGGGCCAGGAGGGAGTAGTGTTCATCTGCATTTAAGCTCTGTTGCACAGGGTGTTTCTGCATGCTAGCCTCAGAGGAGAGAAACCTGCACTTCTGGAAGCTGCTGGGAAGAGTCTTGCCTATGAAATAACCGTGGACACACATCACAGGCACAGGGCTCTGCGGCCTTAAATGAAAAAATTATTGTTGGGGATTAAACCATTTTTCTTGTAAGACCATCAAAGAAAGTATAGGTAGAAGTGGCTTATTGCGGAAAAAGTCATGGCTAGGAATAAGACAGGAACTAACTTGCCAAGGGAAGAGGATTTTCAATAGAAGATCATCATTAGGAGCTCAGCACTCTAGACTTTTTAATTAAATGCGTTTGGGAATGGATGGACAAGGAGGATCTTGGAGGAGAGATTGTTTCAGCCATGGACCTAAAAGTATGGCCAAAGATGAGACTGTACATGCTTCAGCAGAACATGTTAATTATGAACATCGTGATGCTTTGTTACATAATAAGCCTCCTGCTTATGTTACAAGCAGCAAGAGAGAGTGATTTTTCCCGAGGTCATCCAACAGTCGTGAAAGTCACCAGGGTCTGGTGGCACTGCGCTTGGCTGGAGTCGAGGTTGAGCCATAAAGTTAACTTAGTTTATTTGTGTCCTCCCTCTCCCCAACATTTCTTGACTACTTTTTAGTGCTTTGGGCAGGAACACAGGGCTAGGGGATTGAATCTTGGTGTACATCTGAGTCCTTCCTGATGAGGACTGCTTAACAGTACAAGACCATAGATAGGATTTCTTCTGAAATGGAAGAGTAAATTTTTTTCTCTGTTATTCTACAGCTGACCATAGGTCCAAGTGGTCTTCTTTTTCATTCGTGGCTTTGGCTAACTCAGTACCTGGAGGGATATATTATGTTTCCTCTTCGCTTAGTGGATCAAACCCGTGTCTTAGTTGTATGGAAGCTACTTCTGATTAAGTAGGTGAGTAGTCTTTTATGAAGACAAATGCAAGGTGTGGTCTGATGTGTCAGGTAGATTTGGTGTTCCCACTTTTTCCTCTGGATATCTTCAGAGCTGCTGCTTGTGTTTCTGTTTGGGCTCTAGAAAATTTGACTCTAAAAACAAGTTTTTCCCCAGGGTGTTGAGAAAGCAAGATTCTCTGGTGCATGCGAACATAATCATGATGATTTTCATTCTTATAGCAACACAGTGTCTTGCAAAACTGCTTTTTTCCCACAATTTTCTGAAAATCCCCTTGCCCAGGTCATTTAGTACATACTAGTAGTATGTGATTTGACATGCCTTACTGAGGAAAAGATGAAGCAGAGAGCATCAGATTTATTGTTGGGTCAGCGACTGAGATATTTTTTGAGTTCCTAGAGCTTTATCATAGTGACCGTCCTGGGTCTTGTCAGTAAAGAGATGATCTCGAGAATTAGATCACTGAGATTATAATATACTGCTGTGGTAGACAAGATTCATGGTCGAGAATATATGACATTTGATGTCCCTTTTAAATGTCACATTCAGGCTTTAACGGCCATAGTTTCAGAATAAACAAAAGAGAACGCAGCTAGCTCCAGCAGTTTTAAAATGAGCAGCACCCTGGTGGTGCCAGTGGGAACTCGTGGTCCGTATTTATGCAGTAGATGCAAGACTAAGCAGCCACTGGAAACCATGCAAGGATGATAGCAGTATCTTTCTTGAGATACAAGGTAAGATGTGCCTATGCGGTCAGTATACCTTTCATTTAGCAGGAGAAAGAAGTAAGTAATATTGAAGTTCTTATCAGAGCGATGCACAAGAAGTTAGACAGTTATTAATGGCTTGAGTAATTTTTGTGGGAATACAATAAATAAACCGATTGTGTACTGCATGAAGTAATATAGGTCTCTGCAAGCGGCTGCTTGGCAGCTGTATGACTGGATGGGATTTTTTTCTTAGCTGTGTAACATTTTGAATGGATGATAACACTGAGAAAAATATATTTCCAGTTTTCTCAGATGTATTCATCACTGGTAGAAAAAGGCCCGTGAGAGGGTAATCCATGGAGCTCAACTCTGTACGTTGCAGTGCTATATAGTATAAAGATATATGTGGACAGTTCACACTGATCAGATGTGATAGTTCAGTATATGCAGACTTTTTAAACTCAGACTGTTTTTATAATTTTTATAGCCTGATAAATGTTGCCAAATTGCTTGGAAATTCACTGGCAGTCTTCAAGGGACCTTCAGCTTTAAAAACCACACTTGAAGAATATTTCCTTAAGGCTTTTCTTGATTTTTTTTTTTTTCCCCCCCTGGATGACTCATGGAAGTGTGCATGTGTGTATATCTATATTTAAAAGTGTCCTTTTCTATTTTGTTTTTCAGGTTCTCAGCAAGTAACTGTTGTATTGATTTTTTTTTTAATACTTTTTGTCTTCAGTACTAATTTCTAGAACAAAGTTCAATTATATCTTAAAATACTCTTTTTTTTAAACAAAGTTTACCCCTTTTTTCAAATCGTGCCCCTCCTTTACCCACACAGACATTACTATTAGATATAAATGTGGTTTTGTAATTAAGGACACAGGGCAAAATGGACAGTACTCCAGCAAGTCACTGCATGGTGAAGTTTGGTAATCTGCCCTGAGGGGTGAATCATTATTGATTTAAAGGAAGATGAAAACTCAGCGGTATTTTGTGGGAGGGCTAAATTATCCCTTCTGGCCTTAAAATCTAGGGATATTGATTTAAAATTGATTATCTTGGTTTACCTGCTGCCTATAAATTTGCAAATTCTAGCTAGATGAGCATAAAACACATTCTGGTTGAGTCCACTGTATTTGTACAGAGTTTTAACTAAACCATTTTAAATACTGCTCTTTTTGTTAAGCCTGCTTAACTGTGCATAGCTCTCTCAGAGTACTTCTCGTTTTTCGGGAGGCAGTCTAGCAACATTTGAATCCTTCACTGTAATTGAATCCTGATGCAAACCCAAGTCTTTGTTATTCTTGCATTCACTGCAGTGACCTTGATAATGCGAATGCCTCACCTTTGCTTCTCCTTGGAAGGCGGTCCCGTAGAAACGGGATCAATTATGTGCATTGCTAGGATCCCGTTTTCAATACTGCTAAATTAAAACCAGTTAGAGCTAGTTAATGGGCTTTCCCCTTGTATAGAAGGGGGGGAATAAACAAAGGAGAATAGAAGCTGAATTGTTTGAGAAGAGGTAATCTCTGTTTTGCTTCTGCCATAGATTAGGGATGATCAATTATTGTGTCAGAAGGCGGAGAAGCTAATATACCCCAGAATCTACACGTAGTTATTTAATCATCCTGCCTGATGTATGGCATTCATCATTCACGTTTCTAATGCCACTTACTGTTATCATCTCACATTTATGCAGGGCACATTTAAGGAGAGAGAAGTCATCCTGATAGGCAGTGTCCTAGGGAACAGAATAGTGGAGAAACCTGTAGGGTTCAGTTTCTGGATCTTTAGTCTTAAGTAGCTTGAGCTTTGGCCCCATGCAGACAAACTGTTGTACACGTCTGATTCTGAGATGATACCCCTGTGGATGACTCAAGTCATCATCTTAAGGACAACCTTAATGATCTCCCACCTGTACTGGGTGAGTAGCCCTCAGTGGTGCTGTAAACTGCTTTTTTCCAAGAGCAAGTGGGAGCTGAGATCATCACAGACCTGTGAAAGCAGGCAATTGCCTGTGAGCAGCTGGTATTAGTACAGTAAGCTCTAGTAGCCACCCCATCCAGTCACCTGCCTTATTTGGAGTACTTTCAGCTGTCTTCAGGGTGCAATTTCAGCTAGCCATGGGATGAGGGGAGCACTTGCAGCATGAATGTTGGTCAAGGGGGAGTCATAAACGTACAAAGTAATATCAAACTGGGAAGTGTTTTATGTATTGCATCTATGGAGACATGCATGTACGTATTTTATTTCCTCACTAAACTTGTTGGTGGTCTAGTCCACACACTGAATGAAGATGAAGGTGAGAGAGTTGGAAGGAGTAGGGCACTTGCTTAGGTCTATCCAAGACATCGCCTCGTCCAAGTTGGAAAAAGAAGCCAAGAAACTCCTCCGAAGGAGGAACCTCCAGTGACTGATCATGTTGAAATCCCCTTTTCTCTTCTAGCAGTTACAAAGCTGCGAGGAGGTGAGTGATCAGTATAAGGAGAACTTGCCAAAAACAGATCTGTAGCCCTATTACAGTGGTTGTGAACCAAAAGAGGATTCTGGATGCAGTGAGACTTGTCTTGCCTCCGTCTTTCTATAATGAGGTCTTGGGAATGCTGCATAAGATGATGTCACCAAAGCCTTGAGATATATCTGAGGGTGCAGCTTCACAAATGCTTACTCTGAAGCAGTAAGTTGCTTGATTCCTTTAATCCTCTTCCTAGCCATATCTAGGAATATTTAAGCCACTGGTTTTGGTTCACAGATGGGAGATGGATGGATCCAAAATGTGGATTTCTGGCACATTTTTCCCCCTGATGCTTCAGAGAATGGCACTATTGGAAAGGCAAGCCAAAAAGGCAGAAAATTCCCACTCTGCTGTCCTGTGTGCATTCATCTCGCCTAATTTTTGAACAGTAATACGCATAAAGCAGTGAAAAATACTGTTGCAGGAGGACCAGCCACCAACCGGTGTAGGTTGTGTTAAGCAGGGTGTTGCAGACAGAAACCTGTTTGACCTCAGTTCTGATGCTGAGGAGAAGCTAAAGACATGTCCATTTATGCATCACATGTGCAGCTACAGTTTAAAATGTCTGAAATATCTGTTGGGACCATTTAGTTTCTGGATGGCAGTCCCACCCTTGGATGTTCAGGCTGTTTTCCTGTTCCCGTAGCATTGACCTCCAGAGCCCGTGGTCACCCACCTGAGTAGGCAGGTGCTTAGGACATACCCCCTGTCAGCCGCAGAGGGGAAAAATTTGACTAGAGAGTCCCTGTACAGTCTGTAAATTGGGTTTTCATGTCAGAAGTGTTAGAGCATATTCTTGAGTTTGTCTCTAAATCCTTTTCAGCACCTTCAGAAACCAACTGGACTGGAAAAGTCTGACGTATTTTGTGAGAAGACAGTCTGTATTTGCTTCCTGGGGGAAGGTAATGCCTCTGCAGGGTGGGAGAGTCAAGAGCCATGCTTTCATATGCAGCTGCATTGATCCCATTCAAAACACTGGTGTTCATCCTGGGCTTTGTGTTGCTTGGTCCTGATCTCTGCAGTTTCGCCTCAGCAAAGCAATTTTACACAGTGCTCATCTTTAAGCGCACAACTAGTGCTACTGCTTGGAAACAGAAGTTGAACAGAGTTATTAAATTATGAAAATAAGCTTTTACCACAAATTTCCCCGTAATTTTCCGTTTTGTCACTCACGTAGGGTTTTTGTTCCATGTTTGAGCTCAACGTGGTGTCGCCAAGTTGCTTGTGATTTAAATAGAAGAAGCCGGCTGCCAGGAGTAATGCTTGCAGGTATTCCTTCTTTCCTTTATTTGCCTTACAGCAATGCCTGCAGGCCAAAGCAAAGATTGTGCTGGCAGCATCTGAATAGTTAATTTCTGCCCCTCAAGTCAAAATAGATAAAGGAATTAGCATTATCTTCATTGCACAGATAACAGCAGGGAAAGATGAAGTGACTTGCCCATGGTCATGCTACGAATCTCTGGCAGAGCCGGAAAGCAAAGTATTATTTCCTCTGGTCTGATGCTTTTATCCCAGTGCCATCCTTTTGTGCGACTAGCCGCTTTCAACAATTTAGATTTTTCCTAATGTCTTCTGGCACAAATGTGCAGGCTGGTAAATGGCATGAAATTTATGTCTCCCAGATCTCTGCCTTTCAAGATCCTTTTTATTTTTATCACTCACCTTATGATGCCCAGCTGCCTTTGTAGAGCTGTGTGTCTGGAAGGATCTCAGGATGTGCTCATCTAACCTGCTTTAAAACCTCCAAAGACACAGATGCCACAGGTTCAGTGGGTGATTTTTCCCAGTGCTTCATTATTTTTGTCCTTAGAAAGCTGTTCCTAAATTTAATTCTGTGCTTGTCTTGCTCCAGAGACAGCAACCTTTTACTTATTTGTAGGCTCATGCTCTCTTTCATGTTTTTTTCCTGACACTGAACAGATCGGCTTCTTTCAGTCTCTGTTCGTAGCTTTCTCAGCTTGTGCTTGTTCTCCGATTCCCTCTTGGATTCCCTCAAAATGCACTGTGTTTTTCCTGACGTTCAAAATGGGGCACAGTATGGAGCTGCCAGCTCCCTCGAGTACTTTCCCTTCTCCCCAAGCACCCAATAAATCACTTCTCTGCCTCCTGGGAAGCCCCAGTTGAAGCTGCAGCCCTTCTTCCTTCCTTCCAAAGGGGCATTGCATGCTCCCGTGTTCACACTGTAAAGGTTACCCCTTAAGGAGCTGAGGGAACCCAAATTTCCCTTGTACTATCAAGAGATGTTTTCCCAAGCACCTTGATCTGCGCCAGATTTGCTAGTTAGCTTCATTTCAGTGCTCGGAACCTGAGATTTTGGGGCAAACAGTACCCATGGTCACACTTTTTAAGTGCCAAAAAACTGGTCAGGATGTCTGGGTTAGCAGCAAGGATGATATCTGTTAGATTTTGTCTCTGTTTGTCTGCCATTTCCCTTAAAAATGTTGATAGGCTGGGCAGCGTGTGCCCTGATACAGAAAAGCCACTGTCAGTCTGAAACCAAGGATGGGGTGGGAATGGGTTTATGGATCACAGGTATATAGACCTTTCCATTTCAGGTGTAGTCACTTTAAGGTTTTACTGCTCTAGGTTTTTGTTCTAAAATAACCTGTTTGATATATTGTACTTTTTAAAAATAATTTCATTTCAAGCCTTCTAGTCTTCACTGGGGAACTTGCTTATGGAAAAGGTCTGGACTGTGGTTTTGCAAAGCTGTGGCCAGCTCAGTGTCCTGTGAAAGGTGGTGGGCTTGTGCTTTTCTCCCATTTATGAATGAGAGGTGAGAGAAGAGCAATGGTGGTAGGAGGGGCCAGGTACCGTAGGAAATCTGAAACTAGGGAGTTAAGGACTTTGCCCATTCTTCCCTCTGACCTTCTGCGCCTTTTCAGTAGCTGTTCTTCAAGTGGAAACATAAGGAATTTATTTGGCTGCCTCTGATTTCACTGGAGTGTTTAGTAATTTGGCTTTAATATTAGAATTCATCGGCAAGACTGATTGGTGTATCATACAGAGTGGCAGCCTTGGCAGAGAAGGAAATTTCCCACACCGTTTAAACATGAATTTACTGGGTTTAAAGTTTGGTAGCAGCTGGAAGAAGGATGCAGTAAGTCTTGTATGAAGAAAGGAGCCAATCTAGGAATTAAGAAGGTGAGTTATGGTAGCGAGCAGGAACATGCATGTTTTATGCATTTTATTCAGTAGCTATAGTTTGGTTTTGTTTTTAATGGCGTGTGGTTTCTAAATGGAAGCTTTTCCTTAAATGCAAATAAGATATTAGGTTACTAATGATAGGAGAGGCACTGGTAAGTGTGCTGGAAGCTAACCTGATAAATGCATTCAATGAGGATTCTACTGCAAAATGCTGAGCCCTGTGGCTATGATCCAGCAAAGTGCTGACAGCAGTGGTAGTACTCATGCGCTTAAAGTTAAACATTTTCCCAAAGCGCTTTGATGGATCAGATCTGGAGTCCTTATCACCTTGCTAAGAGTGAATTTATAATAAGAGTCTTGTGAGTCAATAGTATTTATTCTTAGGCTTCACAACTAAACCACTAATGGAATATAGGGAAATTACAGCTCTCCTGTGGCATGAAGGAATCTGGGTCTGGTCTTAACCACAAGCTGTTCCCCAGCTTTGAGAAAAACTTAATATCTTGCACTAGAAAAAACAAAGGTAATGCAATTCCCTGTGGATCTGTGACCTGTAGGGCACATCTCTCTTCCTTGCTCTGGCAACCCTTTGTCTCAGGTATGCCTCAGCCTTGGGTGCAAGCACCTGCTAGGGACAGCAGAAAGCCCTTTACCCTGAGCCCAGGCAAACCGTGGTGCTGTAATGTCCCCCTCTCCCTTCCTGGGTTTGGGAAAAATTTCAGCCCAGTAGGAACTGTCTGTGGAGGGCTCAGGGCTGATGCTACTGTAAGTACAAATTGATGTATGCTAGGCCTAGCAATTGGGAAGAAGTTTCCCAAACAGTGAATTATGGCCACGGCCAAATCTTGCTGGGCCAGTTTTTTAATTTTTTCTTTTTTTAAAAAAACAGTTTGTTGCTTTATGAAGGGGATTTTGCACCATGATGCCTGTGATTCTGGCTTTGGACTCCCTGCAAAATCCGAGTGAGTATTTGCAAGGATTTGGGTTTCAAGGGCAAAAAATTACCTTAATTGATGTTACAGAGCATGGTGCCCTTTGTGTAGCCTTCATTAGATGGACAGTCCTTAAAATTCACATACACTGATGTTCCTGATAAGGCGTTGAATGTGTTTATTGAGTGAACAAGCTGGAGGTAATACTTTGCCTCCTTCGAGATGAGTGTGCTCAATATTCTACAATTGTCTATGGTAAGTCTTCTCAGAAATCATAAAAGAAATTAAAATAACAGAGTACAGAGGATTTCTCAGCAGAACATTTCTCCATATCCTAAGAGTGGGTATTTCCACTGATGACTATGATAGTTAGCTCACATTATCTGGAGATAAACTGCTGCTAATGCCATTATTCTCATTTGCAACTCATTTGCAAAAGATTGCCAGAGGTGGTTCCTATCACCTACAATTTTTTCTTGTGATATCTGGTCATGTTTTCCTAAAGCCCCATACATGCAAGCTGTGTGGATCTTCAGGCAGTCTCCACTCTTTAAGAGTACACGTCTCGCATCTGTGATTGCCAGGAGCTGAAAGTGTGTCCGTACAACTCCATAAACAGAAGGCAAATGGCAAGAATCCAATTTATTTTTTGAAATCATGTGTTTTTAAGAGTTTTGCCCAAGATTAGGCAGTGTTTGGAGATGGTGATGATGTATGATAGATTCCATTAAATATGCTGGCTTTGCTGTGCACATGAGGAGTGACAAAGTAGTTTTGCTCTAAAGGCTCTGTAGTTTAGTGCCCAGATCCTGTGATGTCTTTAGGCTCTCCTAGTAATCCTGTCGTGACTGCAACTTACGATAGCTGTGTTATGCTAAATGTTTTAGAAGTTACTTGCTTTTTTGTGGTGAAAGCAGTGATTTTTGGAAACATTTGTGCAGTCAGTAACAGAGCGTACAGAAAAGAGTGCTGGAGGTGAAATGTTACTAAACCTGCTGGCATTGTCTCCACAAAGGCTGGCACTTCAGTGAGTTTTAGCAATATATTGCTAGGGTAAAATATTTTTTGAATGGCAAAGCTTGCATTGGCTGCATCCGCTTTCCTTCGGGAGTATGTGTTGAGCCCTACTTTCTTACAGTTAACACCATATTTTGATTAAGGGTAAAAGACTGCATACAAACACTTTAAAGCTATGCATTTTATTGTTTTCATAACTTATGCATTAATAATCAGTAATCAGTCTTAATAACAAAGTATATTTTATAGATACATATTTATAACACATGTAAGGAGGCTTTGAGTAGGGATTTTGTACATGCAGTAATACTGCTCTCTTTCTAGTTGTTGTTTTAATATCATTTTGTAGGAGTAGCAATAGGTCCTTATGGGTGGATCAGTTGGTATTAGCTAGTTGCTGTTAAACAGGAGATGCTTGGTTTCCCTTGTGTTTTTTTCTCTTTGCCATTTCTCTCCTTGCAACCTCCTCCAGGAGATGCTCAGAGAAAATGTGGCCTTGAATTAGGTGAATTCAGCATGCACACACCCCTCCTTCCCCCAAGTTACTCCAGTGCAGCGGAATTCCAGCAAGAACAGGGCACTGTAAATCTGGAAGCCTTAGACCACATTGGTACATTGCAGTCCCAACCAGGCGTATCTCCTGAGCTGATATACAGATCAGAAGTAAGAGATAAACCATTATCTCTGTGCTAATGCAAATTGCATGCAGATTACTTCTGTTATCTCTCTAATGTGAGTATGAGTTCAAATTGGGGTTTTTTCCTGCTTTGTATCTTCCAGCCATGAGCACTTCTCTGTAGTGGGGCTGCTGGTAATTAAAAGCATCAGGTTAGTGGTGCCCACAAAACCACAGCATCCATGCTGCTCTCTTTGCCTTTAGCAGAGGTACTTTTCTGGTGTCTCAGGTCCAAGGATTAGAAGTCTAGAGAGAAATTATCTGAGGAAAGCTTTGTCAAGGAAAGAACAGGCTCTCCAAGAGAATGAGGCAGTAATCTGGGTTTCACCTTGCTTGACCCCAGCCCTGTATCCAGCTGGGAGGCAGCAAGGTCTGGGAGCCCCTTGACTCAGTCACGTCCGGCTGTCAAGCTCAAGGAGCTGTGTTGAATCTTTTCGGGACTGGGGTGGGAACCACCTGAAAGATCACTCCTTTTCATATGATATAAATCTATTTGCTTGGGTTCGCTATGGAGTCATGTTACAGAAGTGGGGCTCTGCCTTCTGTCAGGGCCACTGAGTGCCTGAATTGGGTTCATCCCTCTTGTAAGACCTCTTTCATTTCAAGGCACACATCAAGGCATCTCAGGTTTCAGAGGCATTCGAGATGGAGGTAGGTGACAGCGGCTTTAAATTGGTCTGAGACATGACATTTACCTCAGAATGTTTGTCTTGAGAGGTAGAAGATGTGAAGAAACACTATATATTCATTGACAAGGAAATCTGAAGATTGTGTTCTTGTTTTGATATTTGATGTGTGAAAAAGACCAGTGTGAAGTCCCCACCTACTTCAAGAGATACCTTGAAAAATCATGCAAAAGAAGATGATCTCCATATATGAACAGTTTTAGAATTGGACTCTTATTTGGCAAGGTGCTTGGATTTAATCCTGGGCCTAAAATTTACCCTTTTGCACGTTTAGGGCCTATGCACCATTGAAATCCATATAAGATCTCAGGTAGAATTGAAATGGCATTTTATGCTACATAGTCCAAGGACCTTTCATTTCCTGCGTTTGATTTCAGAAGCGCTTAAAAGCACCTGCAAATTGGTGCCCAACCTGTTTGCCTAATTGGCCAGGGATGTTTTGCAACTATTTGTCCTCAAGAGACAAAGACTCTTGAAACCCTTCATCGGGTAAACTAGGGTACACTTTGGGATATTAAAAACTGCAGCACAAAAGTCAAGTTATGACTGAAATTCCACAGCAGAAGTACCCTTAGGGGAGTAGTTGGGTGTTGAGCTTATGAAAAAGTATATTGTTTCTATTCAGAAATGCAAAAAGATAATACAGTGAAGTTTGTTCTTTGTTTTGTTTTTTTGTTTTGTTTTGTTTTCTTTTTTCTCAGAACAGTGTTTCTGTTTTAACTAATGTATGTATCTTGTTTAAAGTGAATCTACTGCTTGAAGTTGCCTGCAGTTTCACATGACTTTACTGTGACTCGGTGAATAATGCAGGTCTTGCTTCAAACTCTGAAGTCACCAAAGGCCTGAGAAAAAAAAATTCAATAATGTCATTAATTAGAAACTCAGTGAAAAATTGCAGTATACCAGGCTTTTTGAAGTGGAACCAGAATTACTTGTCTTGTGGTTACTGTTTTGATACAGGTTTCGTTTTCTTCAATTAATGCACTTGTAAAGTCAAATTTAATGATAGCATAACTATTTGGTTATATGGTGACAGGTGAAGGTATTGATTTAATCACAAGCATGAATTTGACTTTTAAATGTTCTGGCATAAATTCAGACTGCAAAAAAAAAGGTGGCATCACATGGAGGGAGGAACCCGAAGGTGTATTGTGAGGTCTGAAGCATTAGACCGCAAACATTTGCACATAAAAGAATATAATCACAGTAAAAGAAATTGCAAATGCATGGAAACCACATGAAAATCCATAGCATAGGTTTCTATAAAAGGTAATGTCTATGTCATAGATATCTGTAACAGCAGTCAGGACAGAGATGGTAGCAGCAGGATCTTCCTCTGTGATGCCTTAGTTGTCTTTGGAAAGGGACCTGAATCCCAGATACCTGGAAAGCCAAAGAAAGGAGAGGTGTCAGCCCCTTTGCCCATGTAAATCAGCTTCTCTTCCTGGGCTGCTCTGGGTTGCTCCAAGCAATGATCTATCCTGGTAGAAGTTAAAGCTGTATTGAAGGTTCTGGGATGGTGACTTGGGTTTTGTGCTGAGGGTGGAGGGAGCTAATATTTGTGATTATTTATTTATTTTAATCAGAAGTGGGAAACTTCACTGGCTGTGCATCTAAGGGTGAGATGGAGAGCCATTAGCTGTTGTCTCTGCCAGACTGAAAAATACCAAGGCAAAAATAATTGGGCTGGAGATAGACCATGACATGTAGAAACTGCATTATTTGTTTTATCTTGGTGCAGTGGTTGTTCACCTGGTAACATTAGTTTATCTTAAAATATAATTAACATTTTATTCCACTAAGCATCATTGTATGTTAGATGATAGTGGGAGACAGCACAGTATGTTGTAAATACTGGGTTTGGTGCCTAGATGGCTAATTCAGTGCTAATGTTGTTATCAAAGGTTGCAGAGGAAGAATGTCCTAAAAGGTCTATTCCTCATGAAATCATCTCCTTTAGTTATTCAGATGTGACTAATGATGCATCTTCTGCAGAAGCTCTGATTTATGTATTTGGTGTGTCCCCTTATTCTTCTTAAGAAATGTTAGAACAAAAAAAGGTAAAGTCAGTTTTCTGTGCTTTTATTTGCTTTCCTGATTAATTTTGGTCTCAAGAAAACAAAAATGTACATTGGCAATTTCACACCTTGTTACATCTTCTGTTTGCTTTCATCACACGCATGGCTGTTTTCATGAATGGCAAACATAAACATAAATGATGTAATATCCCTCTTTGATTTTGAGTGTCTTGCTGAGAAATTAATGCATGTGTGCAGATTACTTGTAAAGCAACATGTGAATAATCCATGATGTACATCCACCCCTTGTAGTGTCAAGGCAGGGATTTGAACAAGACTTCTGCCTGCTTACCTAAGAAATGTGGGAGATTACAGCTTCATATATCTTGACTCTTACCTGAATTTATTCTTTTACATGTTGTACTCCAAATGGAAGTGCTCCATGGCTTGACTTCTTTCTATTAAGAGTATGCTGCCCTTGCAGAAGCAGTGACCTTTGAAAAGCATGTCTCAAGTAATCCTTTTATTTTCCTGAGATCATATAGCACAGTATCCAGTTGCAGGCTTTTAAGATGGAATGATTGCAGACTTTGTCCACTTGCCCGGATTGGATTACATTTTGTTTGACAAAGAAAACTCTACAATACTTATACCTTCCTTCCTTCAGTTCAGAGCATTGTAGTCCCCGTGCGTGGAGGATGCAGAGCAGTTGCTGTACCATCCCAGCACCGCCGGGATTTATTGAATTTACTTAATTGGCCTTTATCTCACAGTTACACTTTAACGCTTCTTTTGAAGGAGATTCAAAAAGGATACAGTTACTCCTTTTCTAATTTACTTTGAGAGTTAGGTTACTCATTTTCTTATCTTCACTCCTTTTCCCGGTAGAGCACAGCATTCTGTAGAGCCATGATTGAACATGTTAGAGACTTGCACGGCGAGAGATGGAAGTCCATGAAACTGTTAACTAGCCAAGCTTTTTCCACACTGCTTCTTAAAGAGGATGCTCTGTTGTAGGGGAGTAGGGAGTTTGGCAGGCATTTTTGGATGGCTGGTGGTGCATTTTGTGTTATACTGTGCTGATGCACTTGAAGGAGAACTAAACTCCCCTGAACCTCCCAGGGGAAGATTTTGCAGCAGAGTTCAGGAGTACTTGCACTATTCTCTTGTTTTTAAAGCACTTGTGAGCCTTTGTCCTATAAACACTTCAGGAAACCTCAATAAAGTGGATGAAAAGTCCATTATTTGGTCAGGCGATCTTGACACTGAGAATTGCATGGTTTTTGCCTTCCTGAGAGGCGTTTGATACCAGGGAGGGCTAAGGTCTCCCCTTGCTGCACTTCTCAAGTTTGCTTTTGTTAATAGTTTAAAAAGATTTAATGCTCTGCTCTGACTTTCTACATCCTACCAGACCTCTGCTGCCAGCTCTGCAAGCCTGGGATAGGTGTTGCAGGGAATTGGGGGCATTGGAGAACAGTCCCAGAGGGGCATGGATCCCTTTTTGTGAGTACTTCGGCGTCTCCATCCCCTATATATAGCATTTGAGTTGCTCATGATAAGAAGTGATCAGTATCATCTGTTTAAGTAGGGTTGTAGAATTGCCTTTTATTGGCACCACCACCCCACAGTGAGATTTGTTTTCTGATGCCTCTGAAAACCGCGTAGCTCCCTTTGCATTAGAAGGAAAGTTCATTCTATTTTAATGGAGTTTTCTACTCACTATGTCTTCTCTGGGCTCACACATTTGACCACACACATGTGCATGGGCCGTATATCTCAACATGTACAACTCAACTTCCTGTGCACATGCATGCACAACACGTATTTGGGCACCTAGATTAATTAATGGAAACTCCTATACCAGATTGGCAGTTTGAGTCTAGGTTGTTATTCACCTTCACATAGCCCAGCAAATTGTGGAGGACATCAGCCGAGGGTAAGGTGACTTTTGCATATGAAAAATTGTTGGTGTTCACCATGTGGTGCCTACATAAATAACATGATCATCATTCAACTCAAGGTGGATTTTACTTGCTCAGTGGAGCAGTTGTGAGCACCGTGGTGGATGCACAGCTAAAAAGCAAGCTTTGTCTGTGCAGTTTGGTGCCAGCTCTCGAGCAGAAAACAATATGGAAATGGTCAACACCTTTCAGGGTCCTCCAAGAGACAAGAGGGGAGAGATTAGTAAACAGGAGTGAGAAAAACTGGGGCTGAAAAGAGACTGGTATGTGGGAGCTTGCTTTAAGAGAAGGCTCACTGCTAGCCTTCAGTCCAGGGATAATTGCTTGCAGCTCTTCCCATACTCTTTTTGGATGTAAAGTTGGCAAAATTAATTTGTCTTTATTTTACTTAATGGGTTGGGTTTTTTAGTATTATGATAATTAACTAGTTCTGCATGTAGGAGAAGTCGGCTTTTTGGGGTTTTTTTAATAGTTCCAAATATATTTTGGAAGATAAAACACGGTCATTTGCTGAATGCTCTTCGCATTCAGTTCCCCATATGGCCACAAAGGTCTTTGCCATGGGTTACCCCAGGCCCTCTGAAATCCTTGCCGCCTGTCCAAAGGGCAAGTCGAAGGCCCTCGGCCAGACATGAGCTGGTTTTCCCTCTGGAGAAGCTGCTCTTGGCCCTGTAAATTGGAGACTGAATTTCTCCCATCCCCTTTCCTTTTCACTCAGTGTTGTTTCCTAATCTCTGGCATGAAATACCTGGGGTGTTAGGGTTGCATTGCCCATAGCAACTTTTGCTAGGGAGCTTGCGGGGGTGGTAACAACCACAGCTTGAAAAGTCTCTGCAGATATCAGTCTGAAAACAGAGGATCAAGCCTGTTTCTGATGCACATGTGTGCTGGAAAGGGCAGATAACCTTTCAGGGCTGCATCTTAAAATAGTAAGCAGAGCTGGTATAGCTGCTTTCATGCTGTGTCCCCAAGCACACCGCAAACTTCCGAACCGTGATTGCCATTAAAATCTTTCCAGTTGCCATTTGCAAGGAATTAGCATCACTATGTGAGCTGTAACACCCCAGTGATATTTATGGAGAGCAGTTGAATTATAAAGGTTTTAATGGCATCACTACCCTGTCCCTTGCTTCTGGAAAGAGGGGTCTGAAAGGTGATGCCTAGGCTTTAACAATTGCACAAGACAAAAAAATAAATAGTTACAGAGCTCACGTAACAATAAGGTCTTCTGAAAACTGCATACCGTCAAAGCAGCTGAAAGAAAGCAATATGTAATCAATATGTAATTCTGATAACGTAGCACCCCAACACACTTGAAAAGACAAGGTGTGGAGCTGATGTGTTTGAAAAGTGCTTCAAAAGACAAGGTTGATGTGTAAGCTGCTGATGGTAGTTCACGTTGTTACTTTGCTTGAGTGGACAATGCTGGTCAGGTCCTCAGCTGCTGAAAATCTGTGAAGTCCAGTTGTTAAAAATGGGCAAATATCCCTGAGGTGAAAACAGACCCCGCTGATCTGCAGTAGATAAGGATCACCTTTCATTTGAGGATGCCTTGAGGAGTTTGGCTTGGGCAGGGGCAGACCATCTTACTAACCATGGTTTTTGTCTGTTCTGTTTTTCTCCTGTCTTGCAGCACCTTCTCCAGTCAGTAGTGTGAAAAAAGGGAAGATAACTAAAAATAGCATCTCCCTTTCCTGGCAGGAGCCAGACCGACCCAACGGCATCATCCTGGAATACGAAATCAAATATTTTGAAAAGGTGTGACGGACTGATTGCTGAGCATCTCAAGTACCTTCTCTTTACTGTCCTCTTCTTTTAGTTATAATTATTTAAGTCATGGAAGGGAATGGAGCGATTTTATGCGTAAATCAATGTCAGATTGATTTTGCAGTAAATGATTAGGAAGACTTGAAATGAGGGTGTTGTTTTCCATTAGTGTGCCACTTCTCTTGAACAAATACATTAAATCTGCGTGTCAGATTCCTCTCCGGCCTTATCACATTAAGATAGAGCCTGCTGATTTGTTAAAAATAGGAGAGGTTGGGGATTGAGCGTCTATTTCCTCCCGGAAACATCAGACTATCCCTTGCCTTTGGTATTTCAATTTCTCACTTGATTTTGCATCCGCAGTGTAAAGAGAGGAGAAAGGTTTTGTGGAGAGATTGTATCCGCTCTGTCTGTCATGAAGAAGGGCACCCTGGCTTAAAAGCTTGCCTGGGTTTCCCAGCTCTTGCTCTTGGTCTAATGGAAAACACACTCTCTTCCTACAAAACTTGCCTCTGCTAGTCTTTATTTCAAATGGTGACTTGTTCTCTTCCTGCAGAATTAATGCAGTTTAAATGAAAACAGTAACAAACGCACTTTATCTAGTGTTTCTAAGCAATGTAGCCCTAGATCTTTGGAAATCTCAGATTTACAAATATCAAGTGTGCAAGAGTTGACTCAATAGCAGTTTCTTGCCTTAGCCAGGATTGTAAGGTGTTCTTTTTTTTTTTTTTTCTTCCCTGCAACAGCCAGGCTCTCTACATGAAAATGAGAGGAAAATAATGAAATTGAATTACAATTCACTTTTTTGGGGGGTTGAATTTCTGTTTTAAGGAAGATCTTCCATTAGTTCTCTCTATGACCCAGTTGAAACCACTCAACGTGGGCCAGGACTGGGTCCTTACTCCTCCTTTCTTCTTTATTTGACTGTGGGAGGGACCTGCTCAAGTAGTCCAAGCAAGCAGGAGAAAGAATTTGAGAGATCTTCTGCATCAGGATAAAATCAACATTATTTTTGCAGATGAGGGAGCATGGGCAAGGACACAAGATGCGTGAGTGGCTTAAATCGTGCTGAGGTTTTCAAAAAGATTAAAGCACAAAGCAAGAAATACTATTGCTGAAAATAATCCATTACTGATTATTTTATTAACTTGCTTGAATGACTGTTGTAGTGCATTGAATCCTTACTTTTATTTTCAAACAAATCAGGGCGAGGAGGGCCCTAAAATGTTGTATTTGTGGTCCAGAACTATTCTCAAGTGGCTTCAGTAAATAGTTCTTCAAGTACAAGTCCTTCACGGGAGGCAGCTACAGCCAGTCCGAGTTTATGTGTCTTGATTTATTTCTTCCAGGCTGATAGCAAAGCTCAGTGTTTTCTCCAAGTGGTTAAATGTTTGCAGAAGTCAACAGTGTATTGAGAACCTAACTGGGCTGACATACAAGCAAAGATGTGACCTAATATTCACTTACTGCTTTTTAACCAATCATTGAGTTAAATTTGGGATGTCGTCCTTAATCCTTCTTGTTTGTTGCTACTGTCCTTTATATTCTCTCAGTTTTCAGCCCTTTATAAGGGTAAATTCACAGTGTTCATTTCCAAGGGATGAGAATGATCTATATTAAATGTTTTGGAAAATTGAGATTTGTCAGGTCACGTTCCTTTATGAGAAATCTTTCCTTAACAAGGAAAAAAAAAAAAGGCGTGTGTGTGTATACACACAGTCTTATGTAGCTACAAGCTTCAATGAGAAAACCTGTAATCCTACATTTGGAGATTCCCAGGGCTTTATCCAGGTATATTACTGTCTATGGAAACTTGCCTATTAAATTAAAAAGAAAAATCAGTTCAGATCCTAAGAGCTATACGGAAATCTTGATAGGGAATTATGAAGAACTCATGTTTTCCTCATAATAATTTGGATTTGAGAGGATATGGTGAATAAAAATTAGTTTCCAAATTTGTAGACCTTAATTTATGAGCTCTTGTCTAGATTATGTGTTACAGTAAATAATTCTAGGCGTAATTACCAAGCATTTGAGTGAAATTTTAATGAAAGAACTGAAACTCTTTCACATTAGAAACTGATGTAAATGAAGATTTATTTCAGCAAATTTTCTTCAAGTTTATTGCTTCAGAAGAACAATGCAAAATTGGGTATTTTCGTGGAGTTTTGGTTTATTATTCCCTTACCAAGGTCTAATTCGTAGTTCTAGAAATGCTAGCTTGAAGTTGTACAATGTATAATGTATTATTCTCTTTTAGGCTGAATTACATTACTGGGAAGTCCTTTTGATAGAAATTAAAATCCCTTTCTAAGGTGATGGAACTTTTTTCCTCTTCCCCACACCTTGGGATTGATCATTGTAGGATAGACCTTTCCATTGCCTCAGGCTGCATACATCCTGAGCAATGGAAAGCTGCCCCTACTGCAGATGCCAGTCTTGGTCCCCGTATTGTTATTTATGGGTGGAAAGTCCCTCTGCTCTGTTTCGTACCTCCTGGAGTCATTGATTATAAAAGGGAAAAACGTATCTCACATTTTGTACTGCAGAAACAGCCTTTGGAGGGGGGCGTTGAGGAAGAATTCTTCAAAAATGCGTATTTCAGTCATCCTTTGTAACATTGCTGTGGGGGTTGTTAAGAGTCTAACTTCTCTGAGAGCCTCTATTTGTGTGCTTGAACTTTGTGGTTTTTTTGGGGGGGGTGGTGGGAAAAGGACCAGGAGACGAGCTACACCATCATCAAATCCAAAGAGACAACGATTACGGCAGATGGCTTGAAACCAGGCTCGGCGTACGTCTTCCAGATCCGAGCCCGGACAGCTGCCGGCTATGGTGGCTTCAGCCGAAGATTTGAGTTTGAAACCAGCCCAGTGTGTAAGTCCTTTTAATTACTGTCAGCCTGTGTCTCTGGAGTCGTTATCAGAAATGAGTCAGGGGATTGATACCTTTACAGAGATCTCCTCCTCGTCCTGGCCTCATCCCTGGACTTTGGAAACATCAGGCGTGTCATGATGGGGCACTACACAGGCACATCTGTCCTTGTTTCCTCAACTCATGTGATGAGGTGGGAAGTGAAGTCTGGAGGTCTTCAGGCTTCAGAAATTCTTAGTGTTCCCTGCTCAGAAAAATCCCTGTATTTATGAGAGTTGATGCTAGGGGACAAGGGATCGCCTCTCAGGAGGGACAGAGGGGATGAGACCTGCTCCTCCACACCTCTTAACGGCTGTCTGCAGAGGATGCTGAGCCCTCTTTGATACCTGCATCTGGGGGAAAAACCTGAAATGATGCTTCTCTGCAAGGGGAAGAATTGAACCAGTGTTACCGCCTTTTGGTTTAAGTTCCTGTCAAGTTGAAAGATGGTTTTTGTTGGCTGCCAGTGCCACAGCCTTGAGGAAAGGAATTTGACTTGGGATCAGAAATGGGGAAAATGTGCGTTGCAGGCGCAGGACTTCTGCTTGGCCTGTTACAAATTTGTGAGGTTTGAATTTTATTTTATTTTTTTTAAATGAATCTGATCATCCAAACCTGGATTCTGGAGCAGATTCTGTGGCAGGGTGAACTCTCAAGGTGCACAGAGGCTCAGGCGCGCTTTCCCCTGTGTTCAGGCACAACTGTGGGGAAATTGTTTTTGTCCCAATTACCAAATTTTTGCAGAGGTGTCAAAGATAATTTTCTCCCTCAGAAAATATGTCCTATCTATTTCAGTCTGTACAACTGCCATTTATTAATTTTTTATGTTGTTTGCAGGGAAGAGAAATTTTGTGGTGGAAATACTCTGTTCATTCCTGTGGGAAAGAGCATATTTTCTGTGTGTTTTCCTTGGAAATTTAAGTTTGTCAGTGCTCTGATTACTGTTACTCCATTTAAAAGTCTTCATCTTTGAGAAGAAGGTGCCAAGTTGTCTTTTCGATGCATGCTACCTTTGAAGCTGTAATAGATTTTAAAGGAATCATACATGTGCAGATGTAGCTGTGGAGACAGTGATTGAACTAATACGGTGCAAATTGCATCACGATGCGAACATTAATGTAATAAGAATGGTCTATTTAATGTATTTCTTATTGTATTAACCATTAATCATGCCCTCTAAGTAGCAACAAAATCATGTTACCCGAAAATTATTCTATATTATACTAAGGAAATCTTGCTTGCAGTTGGAAAGTTTCTAGTTTAGAGTCATTTGAGTAATAGTGTTCCGGACTATTAATAAATAGTACATGAAATATATGCACATTTGATCCAGTGCCATCGGTACCTATGATCCTGGTCCAAGAATAATAACGCTCCCGTAAAGCCCATTGTGTCAGTTAACTGTGTTAATCAGGATTTTTTGAGGACATCACGTGGCAATATCTTTAAATACTTTAAACTGCTTGAGTTGTTTAGTCAGACCTGCACCCCAGTGTTTATAGCATTTTAAAGCATTTTAAAGGCAGAGGAGTAGGTACTTCTCTGATGCTAAGGAGCTGCCGGTGTAATTGGAGGAATACCTACTGCATAGTCCCCAGTTTGGGAGCTGGGCGCTGTTTCTCTGTTGGACTCAAGCTCTGGCTGAAGCAGGACGCAACCGGATGTTTAAACGCTTGGTAGAATTGAAATGCAACATAAACCTCAGTATCTTGCAAAATGCAGCTCCTTTTGACATTTAAAACCTTTTAAAAAGTGAATTTTTTTTTCCTAAAGCCTTATATAAAGTCAGTATTAGTGCTGGGAGTGTTACCAGACTCCCACTGCTTTCCTGCACGTCCTCGAAAATCTGAAGGCAAGCACAGATCAAAATCTCACTGCTACATCGGAGTTCGGATCTGAACCTCATTAGAGCCAAAGCAAACTATACTGATTCAAGCAAGAAGTTAAAATCTTTCACTGACTATTGTGAAAATCAAAACCAGCCTCCAAAATCATTTGGACCGAACAACAGGTTTTGTTTCCAGTTTGCAAGTTTTCTCTTAAGTTATTTTTAGTACGCTTGAAGGAAACATCAAACAACAGCCTGAGAAATGCAATGGGGGGGAAGTCGTATATTGTCTTTGACTTTTCTCTGTTTCCAAATGTTGGGGTTTTTTTTACATACTGCTGCCTGCATGTGCAAATCTGCAAAGCGCCGCGATGCAACCAGAGCTGCATTTCTCAGCAGCAGTTTTTCATTTGGGTGGAAGTAGTTGCTGGGTGTATCCACTTGCTGCTGTCCTCTCCAAATGCCACTGAGCTTGTCTAGCCCTGATAAAACTAACCTTGCCAAAAGCAGGTTTTTGGCTGGATTGGTGAGCTAATGCAGCTAGTCAGGCAGGCGGGAGTGGGAACATGTCACCAAGTCAAGGAGGGGTAATGCAGGTCCACCACTGGCTTTAAATGGCAGCAAGGTCCCAGTTTGGCTTATGAATTCAGGCTTTTTAGCTACCATAGATCACAGCAGGGTTTATCTCATTTCCCTATCCCTGGAGCTGTGCAAAAAACCACCAGTCACAGCTTAATGTTCTCCTTTAAATGTTTTTCTTTTTAATTATTTTGTCAAGAAAGCAATAAAACATCATCTTAAGGAGCCTCCATAAATTCGTGAAGCTAATAAAACCTCTGGATGATGGCATGGGTTTGGAGCAGTTAACATTAAATATTTAATGTATCACAACCAATCCTTCTGAAGTCATTTACATTGCTGTAGCATGTCCGCACCGCTCACCGTTGAGCACCAGAGAGCTCCGGTACGAAGAGCTACTTGAAACCCATTGCAGATCAATGTTTAATGCCATACCTTTTCGTCTTTCTTTTCTTTTCTTTTAACAATTAATGTGGGACTAGATTTAGTTATTTTACAGCCTCCATAAAGTTAATCCTGTGCTAAGGACCCCTTTTTACTTCAATCATTTAGTTAAAAGCTTCTTCAGTGTGCAGTCGATTCCTGCTGCTCCCTGGGGTGGATGAACCTTCATCCAGGGCTGGCACAAGGGTAGGAACTATAATGAGGTTTTTCCCCGCACAACAGCAGCACCTACGTGGGGGAGCTGGTTTTGCGGGGAGAAAGCCAGATTTGTACCTGAGTCTGGTTAAATATATGTGGCTAAATAAGCTGGCAGCAGAGAGGGCAGGGTGAGGAGGCTTTGCTTTCTGCTTGGGGAACCCCACATGCAAACCCCTGGAGAGAGATGGATTCCTTCCCCTGCAGTGCAAAGCAGATAAACAAGATAAAACTGGGATTTCCATTTTACAGGCTGCAGGAGCTTGCTTACCTGCTCTTACTTAACCTGTGGCAAAATCCAGTTCTTGAACAGCTTTCCTGACCTTTCTGCTGGCACCTTTGCCACAGGACTTGTCTCCTGCCTTTTGGCAGGAGCGCTCTTTACAAGGCATGGGCTGTGAGAGTTCTGCTTCTTGGCCGATGAAAAGACCAACAAGTGTATGTGTCTTCACAAATTGCTGTTTTACAGAGGGCATCTTCTGGCCATGTGATATAGATGCCTCAAGGAGTTAGTTTTTAATTGTTTATAGCTTCTTGAAGCGCAGGCAATGCTGTTTGTATCAGAGATCTTGCTTATGTCTCTTAACAATAACATTCCGTAGATGTTCTCTCTGCAAATGGAAACCTGTTGGGTTTTCATCTTTTATATCTGTGACCTCTAATGCATCTAACCCAGGAATACAAACAGGAGTCCAGGAAACAAAGTTTGCAAACTCAAAGGCTGTGTTCTGCAAGACTTCGGTTTCTGAATTCAGCGATGAGATGCAATTTTGTTGGGTTTTTGGCTTGGTTTTGCATGTGTTTTTGGTTTCTTTCCACACATTTCCTTTCCAAACTAGAAACAGACAGCAAAGGGAGAAAACAGAAACAGTAAAAGAAGAAAGGAACTGGTAAGACTTGAAACCTCGCTGGCAGCTTCACTAGAAAGACTCGAGTGAGTGCTGACTATCATTTTAACCTTAATCTCCATTTTCTGTTTCTCATCTCAGCAGTAGCTGCATCCAGCGACCAGAGCCAGATTCCTATAATTGTTGTGTCTGTAACAGTGGGAGTCATTCTGCTGGCTGTTGTTATTGGTTTCCTTCTCAGTGGAAGGTAAGAGAACAAGCTGTGTATTTATACTTCTCCAACTTTTGTAATAACTTTTATCTGACCAGCTGATTAGCGTGATTTAGACAGAAGCAGCATGTGAACGAAGCTGTGGAGCGGTAGCACTGGAAAACAGCACGAGGGTGGGCTGATTGATTTGTTTGGACAGGCAGGAATGGCAAAGGCTCACTCACAGATGTAGTTCACTTCCCAATGATTTTCATCACTCTATAGACTGGCCCTGATTATTCAACTTCATTCTCACAGGAGTGTTTTCACATTCCTCTAAAAATAAGCAGAACATGTTATTACAGGTAAAATATCCTGAAGCCCATATGTTTGCACTCAGAGCTCACAATGGGCTTTCCTCACAGAGAAAACTTGACTTCAGGAAAACCCTTGCAAAGAAAAAGAGAAGAAACCCAGCTGAACAGCCAAATGCCCCAAGTTTTGGTCAGGTCTGAATTGAATTTTTCATGTGTAGGACACTAATATGTTCCCCACGTGCTAGTAAATTATACAGAGACAGAGTCTTCCCCATGGAGGGAGACACTCAGCTTCAAACCAATAAGCGATCCCATTGACTTCTCATGTGCTTAAACCTAGGCAAGTGATGAAAGCCTGGGCTATACTATCTTTGACAACTTTAACGGAAGTTGTTGGAACTTGTTGGAGAACCAAGGGATTGTGGTATTGGGGGGAAATCTGGCTTGTGTCAGGATCAGTTTGTACTACGGCACTAAATTGGTATACCGGCCAGCACACAAGGCACCTTTTTTCATATACTACATGTGTATTAGTACATTTTTTTAATAGCAGTAGTCAAACAATGCAACATCCTTCACGCAAAGCAATGTGAGGTGCCTCTATTGATAAGGCTGAATTTGTTTTCAGTGCAAAGTAAACATTTATGCTTCTAAGGTACACATCAGCCTACTGTTGCTCTCATGATACAAGTCTGTCTTAAGCTCGGGTCTAGCAACGTGGCTGTAAATTACAGGATATTCTAAGTGTTAAGAGTAGTTACAAGGTACTTGTAGAGGAACTGCGCTGATACTGAACGTATTGGTCGAGGGTCCTGTTTCCCAGAGGAGGTATGGTATCAATCTGCGAATGCAGAACGGTGAAATCCAGCCAGACTGAGCAGCTCTGCCCCTAAGCATAAGGCATCCATGGAAGGACACGGTTATTTCCTGTCTTAAAAGGTAAGTGTGCTGCCAGATTCATCTCCACTCAAGGTCAGAGACTGACAGTCTCTTCCAGCTCAGCCATTCGAACTCCTGTCGTCTCTTTTGAGTGACTTGTTGGGCTTAAATATGGGGGAGTAAATGCTGCTGTCTGCATGAGAAGCACACAGCAGCATGGGGGAGTGTGAATGGCTGTAGGCCATTCACACCAGGGGCTTCAGGAAAGCTGTAGCCAAAAAGACTTGGCTCTGACCACTGTAGGCAGGAGTTCAAGTCTCTCCTTAAAGGCTGGAAGTTTTGAGTCAAATCCCTCCTCGAAGAGAGCTGGGGGCTGTGGACCTCGGCCTCCCCCAGCCTAGATGTATGCTGGTGTCAGTGCAAACAGGAGGATGCACGCATGGTCACAGAGAAGCTGCGGATGTGGCCTGGCACCTCTGCAAGGAGGAGTCTGGGAGGGGTGAATCACAGGTGGAGAGAAGTGTATCCCTGTAAGGCCATAAGGAGTTGCAGCTGTGTCGGAACCAGCAGCTCTTGCTCTTCACAGAGTTTGTGGCAAGCCCTTGGGACCCCTTGGGGGAGGACATGCCCTTCCAGGTCTCCTTTTTGCTGCTGCCCTCTCTTTTCCAAGCAATCAGTTGTAAAACCTGAACCATTTGTCAGCAATTCTTGTTAGTTATGTCTTTCTGTCCTTTGCCCTAATGGGTTTTCCAGGATGTGCTTCCTCTTGACTCTTTATCTCTTGGCATGTTTATAAAAGCCTCTGGCTAGAATTTTATCGCCACCTCTGCTGCTGCCGTAATCCTCCTACCTTGTGCTCACACCTCTCCCTGTGGACCCCAGGGCAGCTGCAGGTTCCCAGGAGCATCCTAATGGTGCCACACTGGACGTACGGGAAGGGGCAGGCACATGGAGCTGAACTCTTGGTCCATTTTTAATTTTTCAGCCCTTCCCCTAAACTAGCAGGAACCTAATCCCTCAACTGGAGGTGGAAGAGAAACCTATAGCACCAGGGTTTGGTCCATCATTAGAGAATTGGCTTCAAAACCACAGAGCATCTTGGCTGCTTTGAGTTCCTGTGAATATTAAAGCCAATCTAGTGCGTTGAGTGACTCGTGAGAAGAGAAAAATAAATCTCAGAAAGCTGACAGCAAATTTGAAATTAAACAAAGCAAAACAAAAAAATGGCTCCTGTTTGGAAGAAGCAACTGAAATGTGTCACTCATGCTGCTTTGCCTTGGATATGATTTCAAGACAATTTGTGGAGTGACTCTCCCGCTGTGACACTGCGGGGATGATAAACACATTCCAAGTCATGGGATAATCCCTTTCTGAAGCTGTTAACCTGTTTCTGGAAGAGACTCTCCTGCATCTTTGGAGTGGTTATGTTGTTCCAGTGCCTGGTTTCAGGGAGTTAAATTTCCTTTCCTAATTCTTTCCTGTACTTACTTTTAGAAAAAAAGACATTCTGAACTTCAGGACTTGCTCCAGCTGGAATCACCACTGCTTTCCACGCCATGTAAGCTGTACAAAGCCCAGGCTCTGTTTTTTCTGCTAATGTAGGAGAGCAGGTACTGCCTAGCAGCAAAGCTAAGGAGAAAAACTCACTTGCTCTGCAGCACTGAGGACGTAGCCTGGCCAGTTCCTGCAAACAAGCTCCTCATTGCTGGCTCCAGGGTGCTCCCGGGCTCCATGGGAGGCTCTGGGCACATCAGGATATTCCTCCATAGGATGCTGTACGGCATCAATTTGTGCCTATCCTCCCATGTGCTGAGCTGAAGTGAGTCGGGGCTTGAGAGCAGTCCTGTAGTGAGAAGGGGACATCCTCCTGCTCTTGACAGCTCAGAAGGTAGTTTCCCAGCTGCAGGACTTGGGAGTTCGCTGGGATCTGCAGGCTTTTTATTTTCCACTAGGTCTCCAGAGGCAGAAGTTTGCACACCTCTTCCCCCTTTTTTTCGCTTTTAAGTATCTCTGCAGTTTTCTCGCTTCTTTTGAACAAATGCAAGTAACAGCTTGGCATTTCCTGTTGGCAGCTGGCCCTAAACCAAAGGTCAGCTGAACGGTAGTCACGGTGGCATTTCCATATGCCAGTGTCCGTCTGTGGAAACGTGCTTTGTGTCTGAAGCTGGAGGTTCCTGGGAATTTGAAACTAAACGTGCTTTGCCCTAAACAATTAAGTTGCATTTCAGAGCTGATTTACTTGCAGATGTTCCAGAAAACTCTTCCTGTAAATAATGCGTCCTCTCACCAAGGTCATAAGTGCCAAGCAAAATAGCTGATCACTTTTTAAAGTTATCTTGCTCTTTGCATCAAGGGCGTATTAATAATATAACGATCAGGATTACAAATCAAAGAGATTCACTAAATCAGACTGTAGTTGTCTCAGCAAAAAAAGAGAAGTGGATTGAAAAATCTATTATTAAACCAGCTGCAAGCATTGAATTAAAGAACACGGAGTTACTATTATCTTTGTTTTGTTAGGATTATGTATTCTTCTCGAAAGTGCAATGCATTTTACAGTTAGAGCAAAGCTATAAATTTTGCTTTCCTACCAATACTTGAATTAGATACCGCTTGGCATCGTTGTTCCTGATTGAAGTATATATTAAGCTAAAATCATTACAGACTTCTATTTTACGGTCTGTGTTGGACAATGCCAGTTGCAAAGATCTTTGTGCTCCATCTTGCAAGGAGCAACAAGGTGCCACAGTCATTGTTGTGACATCAGCCCCGTTCTTCCCGCAAACCAAGGTAGGAAGCCAGGTTTGCATCAGCCTGGAAGGGAGACCCGCTGCTCCAGAGCAGTTCCCCCTCTTTTGGCCTTCAAACCAAGCCCTGTTTGCAACACTGATGGCGTCTTCGGTTGAGTATTAAGAGACTGCTGGTCTGTCCAGTCCCCCAAGCATTTGAGCTTTGTAGCACTAAAGAAAAGCATGGGCTTTCACAGAGTAAAATGGGGATGCTATTAGGTCAATGCTGTGCGTGTTTGCAAAAGCTGCTCAAAATAACTTAAGTGTACTGTGCATCTGCATTTATAGCTAGCTGCCCATTATGGATGACCTTTCCGTCTCAAGTGATCTTCCAAAGAACCAGAGGGAGCTTTTTATAGAACTTAAGAAAAAAATAAATTGGAAGCAACAAAAAAATTGCCCCTCACCCTGTGTCATGCATATATAGAAAGTCTCTTTCTGGCAAGGAACTAGCCTTTGAAAGACAAAGCAAAGACAGATCTTGCCACCTGGGTATTGGCAATTAGAGGCTTCTGCACCAGAGTATCCATCCTTGACCTTAGCTGATTTAGACTTTTAAATATCAGCCCCTGTGGTGGCAGAGGGCTACTTTCTGGACACAAATATGTGCATCTTGTTAAAAAGTGACTTTCAGGGAGTAGAGAGGGTGAAAGAACTGTGGTGTATATACTAGGTCCTGAGCTAGTGTTTGCAACCTTCCATGATGTGGAAGGTCAAAATAGATGAATTTTTCCACAACCTCCCCCCCATCCTATTTTCCAAGATACGTAAGGGCTTTAAATAGTTTGCTTGTTCGATATTTCCGTAGGAAATGGGAGACAGTTTGTAGATAATGTTTTTCATAGAGAGAATTTTTCCAGCATGAGTCACGTTTTTTGTTAGTTGTAACTTTTTAAAGGATTTTTATCTCTACATTCTTGCCTGCTCTTCCTTCTTCCTACAGGACATTGTCTCCCGTGATTTATAGCCACTTTATGATGCTGCCTACTGCCAAATATTCCCTGCGATTCACCTGACAAGAGGAAGGATTTTGTTGGAGAAGCTACTGCTCTGCCAAGTCAAAATTCCCATCCACCAAGAGCAGGCAGGGTCTGGTCCTGCTTCTGTTCGAGTCAAGGTTTTTACTACCTCCATCACGTTAACAACCTCTTTCCTCTTTGGCAGTACGTTTTCCCGGAGAGGGGCGTTAGCTGCATTGGTACATAGGATCTCTCTCTGAAAAAAGCGCACCCTTCTGTACAGGGTGATACCTTCCCAGGGCCACTTTGGAAATCCCCTGCCTGTAGTCCCCATTTGTAGCATCCTGCCTAGATCAGCTTGGCAAATTTGGCTGCACCAACACCTTTTTTGGTTTTTATTCTGTATGCTTTTTGGCTTAGTACTTCTGTGCAAACACACTGGGCTCTGCAAGCCAGTCTGAGCTCTTGCAGTTTCAAGGAGGGTTTAGGGACCTAGGCTAATCTGTCCTCGGATGACTTTAGTCCAGACAGGAGGTGAGAGTTGACCAAATCTGTAATGAAGCTCCAAGCCCATGAGGCATTGCCCTTGAAAGCACCATTTCTGAGTTATTCTGGCAGCAGACAAGGTAGCAGGGCAGGAGGACCATCAAGAACACATAAGTGGCTGGTGTAAGCTTTGTCTGAGCAGGGGAAATGTGGGTCAGTGCAGCAGTCAGTGACAAAAGCTCCTCACCTGCATTCAGATGATGCACTTGATGACATTGTGCAAGTCCCGTTTCCACTTTGAGAAGGGAACTGGTCTGTCCTTCCGGCTGAAAATGGAGCTTGATTTCAGTGGTAGCAGCTCCAGGCTCCTGCTGAGCACAGGTGAAAGCCCATGCATACATAGTGTTTTCAAGTGGGGTTTTACAGTGTCTTCTCTTTGCTGTGGAGTGGGTACAGGATGAAGCAAATCAGACTGTCGCCCCTCTGCACTTCTGATTATGTGGATGTTTCACCTTGCTTTAGACGCTGGAAATAGGAAGTGTGACCTCTTCTAGGGGCATGCCATGTTGGGACACTTGGCCTCTTACTTAGAAAAAAGGTTACCCTTATGTTCTTACGGCTTAGACATAGCAAGAGGTCTTTCCAAGTGTGGTTCCCTTCCCTGGAAGTGTTGCTCTCTTTCCCTATAGTGATTGCATAGATACTGTCTGCTTCGACTTCTGCATTCTCAGTTATTCTCGAACCACGGGCGGGCGTGCTTTAATGTGTGAACTTGGTATAGCTCAGCACGAAGAAGAGGTGACTCCTTAAACATTCATATAGTCCTAGCAGCTCACAGTGTGTAATGCTGCTCCTCTGATGTCTGAAGCAAGCATGTTGCCTCACAAGGTGCGAGGTGTAGTGCTCGTCTCCTGACCTGGAGGTGCAGGAAGCAATCATTGCCATCGCTCAAGGCTGCATGAAGGATTAGAAAAATCTTCCCAGGCACCCTCAAGTATTTCAGTCTGTAATTGCAGGCTTCTGAAGAACATCCCATTAGAGCAGCTTATTAAAAGCAACAAACGAGGCTTTCATTTATCCTTACTCCAAGTCTTCAACTTTATAACTCTTAAAAGCCACAGCTATATACAGCAGAGACTCTCTGAGATCTGTCTAGCCACTAGAAATGTACTTTAATTCCAAATGCTCTCTAGGTCATCTGCAGACTTGTGGTAAATTAATTACATTGATTGCATGCACAGTTGTTGGGGCCCATCATATATATACATTTCATTAACAAAGCATGTAGCCCGGGGTTTGAAATGATGCCAAGGGTGTTGGTAAGTCCTCCTAGCACAGGTTTATTAAAGTTTGCACTCTGGACAGCTGACTTCGCTAACTGCATAGGCATTGCTGGGGTCACTTTTGCTAGAACTGAAGGAGTGTCAGCTTTGTGTGCCTGAGATAACCAAAAGCAGTAGAGTTGGTCTAGTCAAGAAGCAGGGCGGTGCCAGCAGGCCACAGAGGTCCAGGAGGTGCCACTGCAGCTCCTCTGCGTTGTCTCTGCGCACCTGCAGCCCCTTCCTTGAAGCCAGGGCTCAAAGCAGAAGTCACACCTTGTTTAAAGCCAGCCTGGCTTTTGGAGATGCTGCTGCCTCAGTGCCTCGTTCTTTCCCAGCAAAGGGGATTTAACGCTGCAGGTGTTTCCTCAGTAACCTTCACCATTGTGTGGACGTGTCATCTGTTAACCTGCACCAGGTCGGAGGGGCCCCTGACCGCCTGCTGGAGCCAGGGCAGCCCCCACAGTGTCTCCTCATAGCCTGCTGGTTGATTCAGTGAGACTGGAGGAGTCTTGGCAGATAATTTTGATGTATACAGTGCTTGGTTAAACTCTGACCGCTCCCTGATGTGGGTCAACTTGCTGGCTGAAGATCTTAAAACCCCAGAGAGTTCTGGGTGTATTTCATTGAGTTGCAATCTCTTCTGCTGCCACAGTATTTGATCTTGTCTGGAAAGCATTTGCTTTCAGCTCCTCAGTTTCTAGACTGAGAAAGCCCTCTGTGGAGCAAGGAGACAGGGAAACTCTGCCCCTCCTAGAAGCCGTCAGCACCCAAAGGCAGTGGCCATGAGGGTATGGCAGGTTTGCTAGAGCCTAACATCCGGTTTTATATTCTGAAGTTTATCTGCCAAATAAGCCATCCTTTTAACGTGGGCAGTAATAAATTGTCATAACTCTTCAGGGCAAGTAGTCCATTCACTTACCCATCCAAGCACTCTTGGGACTGGAAAGTGAATTTTGTTGTCTGCTGATCCAGTTTAGTTTGTTTCCAAGAGCTTTGATTTCCCCTAATGTTACACCTCAGAGAATTTTGACCCGAAGCGGAGAGTTATGTGATGGGTGTGCAGGAATAAGGCTGCATGGAGGCTTATTTACTTTGCACTTGAGCATTTTTTTCCTCCCCATAAAGGGAACAAGTAAGAGCTGAAGCGCTCTGCATTCAGTGCAGGAACTGATTTTGTCTCAGAGCAGCCCAGTGGCTGATGAGGTGCTCAAAGAGTTTTCTTTGTTTAGGAAAACAGCCCACTCTTTTTCATTTTAAGGAAGTGGTTGCTTTTCAGGTTAATTGAACTGTTGTTTCTAAAACCTTGACTTCACATGCTGATTGGTTTGGGAAGGTCTAATGGCAACAACTGTTAGAAAATGTTTGGGGGGAGAGGGCCTCCTAGCTAAAATGTACGCTAAGTCGTCACAGCCACGGTGATCTTCTGGAGTCATACCAGTTCCCTGTGCTCAAATCCTGCGAGGTTAAACACAGAAAATGGCAAATTTGACTCAAAATATATAATGCTTGGACTCCCTTTGTTTGGTTTTGGGCCTCTGCTGCTAACTTGGATCAATGGAGAGGTTTAGTGAAGGCTGAGCTGTTCCCATTTTAGTATGACTGCACAAGCTAGGGCATTATGAAAATACAAAATATTGTCAATTATAGTAAAAAAATATTGGCATCGCTGTTTAGAAAATGTTATCAAGTTGTTTTGCTGATGCAAAGGGAGCTTAGAGAGACATTCTTCACCAGTTCTAATTTAAGTAAGCACATAATCCGGTATATAATTCTGTAAATCATTGCATGCCTGAAGTTATTTTGCATCATAATTTAAGGCAGTGCAGTTGCCGAATGTTAATTTTGTCTAAATAGGCTACTTTAATGTGTTTACGCATTGTTAAGTTATACTTTATAAAAATCTGATGGGCACAATTTTTTTTTTTCAAGGATGACATGTTATGATGATTTGAGGAGAAATGATGAGTGAGGTCTTCAGCTGACTTTAACTGGAGTATGTCTCCACTATTGGACTCCTACTTGTATATCATACTGAAGTTCTTCCTGTTGTTTCTTCTGCACTATCTTCTTTTTCAGGATGAATTACCTTAATAGATTTGATAACAGAAAAATTGTCCTTTGACAAGGATAAAGGGCAGTTACTGAGGTGCAGCCAGCCTCGGGTTACGAACCGATGCCAAGCGAACCCATACTCTGATTAGACTAGAGTAATGGCTCAGCAGCCTTCAAAAGCAAGCTGTGGATGCACACAGTGCCATTGAATTTGCCATGTTTTGAGTTTATTTAGGCTGAAAGCTGTCACATAACTCATAAGGTCCTGCTTCTGCAGATGTGTAACGCACACACAAAGCGTCACTGATACAAGGAGACCCAGAAAGGGCTGTGTGAGTTGAGTACATGCACAAGGGTCTGCAAAAGCACGGCTCACATTCATCCAGTGCTTTTTGTTTTTAAAGGAAATTGTAACTGTACTGCACACACACTTGTGGAAAACGTCACTTTCCCTGCTCCAAGGCAGGTGCTTAAGTTTAAGCACATGGGTGGCCCCATTAATCCTAACAGTGGTACTTAAGTATGGGAAACACATGGTTAATTGCTTTGCAGGACCAGGATCTATGTGGTCTCCCCAAAGCATTTTTTCCCCAGCGGTAGCACAGGCCATGAAAATCTTGCAGCCCGGGGTGTTAAGGTCCAAATAATAATTGCATTGAGAAGGAAGAAGTGCATATAAAAATGTTGCGAATGTATTTGCACCTTGCCAGGGCAGTGGGATTATTCCTTATCCTGGGCCTTTTTGTTTGCTTTTCAGTTGCTGCGATCATGGCTGTGGGTGGGCTTCTTCTCTGCGTGCTGTTGCCTATCCGAGCCTCACATGGTCAGTGTTCCCACCCGTGCTGGCTCCTATTTCGTGTCCTCGCTCTATGTTTTCTGTGCACAGTCTGCCTCTCCCTCCCTTTCTTGTATTGGCCTGGAAATCGCTTTCTCATCCGACCTCTGTACCCAGCTTGTCTATCTCAACAACTGGAAATAGTGTGACCCAAAGCAGAGTGTGTCTCCAGGAAGAGCAGGGCTCCCAGGGAAAAAAAACAAACTGATATGTAATGCCAGGATCGATCCAGACACCGCACCAGCAATGTCATGTGTCATAATAAAACATCACATATGCTGGACACTTCATCAGATTCTGCTTCTTGTCACCAAAAGGGGCTGAGGGAGGTAATTTGCCCCCAGAAAGGAGGCGGAGGGCAGGCAGGAGTGGAAAGGTATTTAGTGGCATGTAACGTGCATGTCAGTGAAACAAACTGTATGTCATTGACAAACATGTCGATGTATGACATACACAGCAATGACATGATGCTGTTTGCCAACGATATGTTCCAGCAGTGTTGGACATATCTCTGCAGGCATCGAGAGCTGCGTGTCCGTGCTGCATGCTGCCCATTCTGCCACTGTCTGGGCCGTCTCACCAGTTCCTGCTCTCTTGTACTCTGCCCTCTTTTCTAACTAATCAAAGGAAGGGGGATTTTAATTTCTGTTGTTTTGACTGGATGCAAGTCGAGTTGCCCTCTGGAGGGAACGTGTTTTAGGTCCCTGAATTGGCTGTAATCTGTGCAGGCAGAGATCTTCTTAAGCCTCCTAGGAGACTCATGAAATCACTGTGCCCATCAGATATGTGCTTGAGACCACAGGAGTTCTGAGACATGCATGTGTGGTGTTAAACTGGGAAACTTTTGCAGCATAGTTGGGTGAGAGGTGTGAAACTCTTCTACTGTGTTTTCTGATGCTGAAGCTTTGCATAGTGGTAGCTGGGTCATGGTGTAGTTCCTGGCTGTGGGGCACAGCAGTCACCAAGGTGGACTGGCATTGGGTCCTCTAGTGCTGTATCTTGGCTCTGGCAGAGGCCTGAACCAGGGAGGAGGAGTTTGCAAATGCAAATCCCGAAGGCGCTAAAGCAGAAAGCTACTCTTTCTACCTGTTGGAGCATTTTTAAGTTGGTTTTCATGACTTTTGAGTGCTTAAGAGCAGCATTAGCAAGCAAGGCTGCTCAACTCAATGTGTTTAGCTGCAAAATGTTTTTCTGGTATGTGCAGTCATTCCTGCAAGCCACCAGTTTGACAATGATTGTGCTAAAAGAAAAACCTCTCAATATTTCTGTTATCTGTTGTGCCTGTGCCACCAGTGCGCGAGCAGTCCCTGGCTGGGAGTCATGCTTCAAATATCGTCAGCAAGGCTCTCAACCAGAGAGTGGCAGTAATGGAAAATACTTCTCAGAGGAGACTAGGAATGGACTGGATGGCTACTAAGAAGACAGACCCGTAGGGAAAACTTGGTTGACCTGGAAAATGCCCTCTGCAAGTTTCCTCCTAAGCTGCAGAGAGACTAACGTGGCAGCAAGCTGGGAGGGGGAAATGGGAAAAGTGACTTCAAGGCACAGACGTCGTCAGCTGTGCTATGGGAAGGCACAACCAGAACAACCTCTTCAGAGAGATTTGTGGACATCACTTCAGAGAGAGCTTCCTGCGAGAGGGGGAAACGGTTATCTTGTTTAAGTTATTTTTAATTGTTTTGGCAGTGGTTTAGGAAAGCAGGGAGTCATTCAGTGTGAAGGCAGGGAAAGACTAAAGGCTAAAAATACCGCCACTGGAATTGTGAAACTTCCTTTGCAAGGCGTCCAAGTTAATCAGAGGTCACAGGCAGGATCACACCGTGTAGCTGGGGGACAGCAGTGGCTGGTAAAGCAGCTGAGAAGACAGTGAGCCTCCAGCCCTTAGGAAGGGAACCTGCCCTGGTTCCTTTCAGGCCAGTTGTTTGGTGTATCTCTGAAATGAGCCATGTCTTAACTTGTCATCTCAAGACCTTTTACTGCTCTTTTGATCCCATTTGCCAAATTATAGGACTTTGAGAGTAGGTAGAGGGGTTGAATGAGTCAGATTCCCAGCCTGCATGAGTTGCTCCAAGTTACTCCAGGTGAAAGTTTGGTCCTGTGCAATGAAAGTAACTCATTATAGATATCGAAAAAACAGGAGGAAAGCAAACAGAAAAATGGGAAAGAAATTCCAGTATAAAAGCAGTTCATTTTACACCAGTACCTTGAATATTCCCTGGTTTTTTGATACTGAATATATTCTAGGATTGCAAGCAACAAAGGTGAATGCTGGACATGGCCCAGTGTCACTAGAGGTAGACTTTTGCCTCTGGCTCTCAGCATCAGTGTTGTTAATCCAGAGTAAAACTATTTGCTCAACAAGTTATTGTCTCCACACATGAGCTGAGGCGACAGGATCTTGGCTAGGTGGACAGATCCATGTTTGTTTCTTCCTCCGAGTGGAACACAGTCCTGCCCTGTAACACGTATGCAGCCTTATTGCTTTAACATCTTGGAATAAATAGTCTGAAATGAGCACTTACCCCTTGTAAACAACAACCTCGCGGTTCTCACAAACCTCCTGCAAAATAACAGCTCAAGATGGGTTGGATGCATTCCTCAAAGTTGATTTATTGTAAAAAATGTGCTTCTGAGTGAAGGTCTCACCCCTGAAAAGCAAGTGGCATGTCTCTGTTTCAGAGAAGAGCACAGAGTTCATTTATCTCCTATTTAAGAGATTGGATACATGTATAAATCTCTGCAGGACTGGAATGGGAAATTGCATGCCGCTTCAGGGCACAAGCCATTCGATGGTACTGACTGCACTGAGCAAGGTGAGGTCCCCTTCCTTATTGGGGACGTCTAAGTGCTGTGTCCCTGTGTGCATTTCCAGTAACGCCTTGGCTGCGTGCTGAAATGCTTTGGCCTGTGCCTGTAAAAAAGGTATATAAAGACTCCCACATCACTGCCTAGGGTTTGGATGTCCAAGGTCCAGCTCCACAGTCCCCTGACTGTGTCCTGCCTGGATTGTGACCAGAGTGGTGGCCCCAGCAAGGGAGGTGGAAACTCCTTCCCTTGGGTGTTTTGTGGGTTTTGGGGATCCCTCAGGTGGCCAAGGGGCCACACACCACGCAGCAAGGGCACCCCGAAGCACATGATCAGATGCAAAGTATATCCATCATCCAGGGAGAGCAAGCATCTTCCTGCCTTGTTTCTTGAAGAATTTTTCTCCATGAATTGGCTTATGCCATGAAAGGCAGTGGGCATTGGTTTCCCAGCTGGATTCTTCATCTCTCTACCTGTCCGTTTTATATTTTATAAACCTATATAGGGATCATTTTACAACTTCACTTTTATAATCTACCCCATAAATATTTTACGAGCTGCCTGCCAATCTGCAAGTAGTTTTTAAATAAGACATGATGCCTTAAGAATATTTAAAGTCTCACTTTTTTTTTCTCTGATACTTTTATTGAAAAACACAGAGCTGTGCAAGGAAGACATCTGCTTTCTAGATACAGAAACTGGGCCGAATCCACAACAGGAGTAAATGAGTTGAGATTCAGGTGTGCTGCTGAATTATGTTAACTCTTTGGCTGAGTATCTCCAGCTCAGTGGGAGACGAAGCGAGTGACAGGATCTTTATGCTTTTGCTGTATGTGATACAGAAAAGATATAGGAAATCTATGGTTTGTACAATGACAATAAACTAGAGAATGAGTCTTCCATCAAGAGGCTTCTGCCGCACAGCTTTTCCAATAAATATTAAGAGCAAATGTGCATGCAGAAATGGATTATTTCACAAACAAGTGGGAACTTTTTCTTCCCCCAAAATATATTGCAAAGCCACCATTTTTAGATACTTTTATCTACTAGGAAGATTCACATAGTGAATCAGGACAGTTAACCTGAAAAAGCATATTTTTATGGGATTTAGTTGGGAAAGAAAGGAGGAAAAAACTGCTTGTGTGTGTTATTTAAAGCATATGAAGGTCAAGAAGTGCAGTTTAGCCCCAGTCAGCGTGTACATGGCTTATTTCTGTGGGTAGTTTAAGAGAGCGAGCATGCGAAGGGCACAAGTGATTGCAACAGGCGCATTTTGCAGGAAGTTTTGTTAGTGATGCCTAACTGTTGCTTGACAGTTGCAGTCCGCTAGCTGCCATTTCACATTGGCATGTCTTGTCAAGGCTTGTTTTAACGATGCTTTGGGGGTCCCAGAGCCTGATTTCATACGCTAATGTGATGTGCTGCTGTATGTGTTACCCAGCTCGAGAGAGGACAGCTGGAGCCAACTGCTTTGCATTGGCCCTTTGAGTGTGTCCCTGGGCAGTAAAACGTGGGCTGTTGTGCATCGAGGTGTACTTGGATCACTGGATGCAAGTGATGGCATGTTCCCTGTTTCTTTCTCCTCCCTCTTTATGGTCGAAGAATCAGGAGATGCGGGTAGTAAAAAGGATAATGTTAGAAAAGCTTTTTTATAGGTGAAGTACTCCAAACCTGAGGAGGAGATGAGGGCATTTGCTCTAAAAGGAGAACAGAAGAAATCTTGTATATGTGCATTTGGTAGAAGGATGAATTGAAACATTTGTGTATTTTTAAGAGGAAAATTGAGTTACACACCTCAATCCAGAAAATCACTTTTGCAGAAAACTAATTTAATTTTTGGCAACTTGCAGCAGAAAAAATTGGGGTTGCCAGAACTGGGAACTGATGCTGATATTCATATGTCTAGTTTATATACTTAAAGAGAGAGGCAGTATGATGATGAAGAAGAGTCCATTTTCACCCAGGGATTGTGAATACTAAAACTTGCTTTGAAATTACTCTTACTCCCAGGGTCTCTGTGTACACCAGGCACTTAATTTTTGAGTTACTTAGGCAGGACCCATCTCAGGAAGTGGCATTTCTGCTGCTAGAGCAAGGTGATGAGCATTGACACACAGATAACAGCTGTGTCTCCAGGCACCTCATTGCTGCTTTCGTGGGTTTTGCATTCGGAGCATGATGGTCTCAGCTTGGTCGCTGATGAAATCACACCCTGCATGGATAGCCCGGCTGTTTATCAAGTGTGATCTGCTTATGTCCCTGCTTGTGCCGCCTGTCAGCCTGCCCCCTTGTCTTCTGTACCTCATCTCCATCCGTTCTCCTGGGCTTGCACAATGTTAGCAGTCTATTTTTTTCCTCCTTTCCCCGTAGCACAGGTCTCCCCTTCTCCCCAAGGTAAGCTTGTGTGCCTGCTCCCCTTCCCTGGAGTAACCCTGGGAACTGATGTTGCTTTTCCTCTCCTCAACCCTCTGGTGTCCAGCTCTGCTGGGGCCAGCTCAGTGGCTGTGCGTGCATCCTGTCGTACTGGGGCTTTTTTTTGTAATTGCGAATGCTTCACAAATCCAGTGCCAAAATCCTATAGCCAAAAGGCTGCTTGGCCCCTTGCAACCAGGCAGACAGCAGTTCCCTGTAATAGGACTTCATGCTGAGGGCATGTTTCATGCAGATGCCTATTACTGCTTCCTCCTAATTGCAGTTTTGTTTCTCCTAATCATACGCTCCTCCTTGCTGTGAGTGATGCTGGAGTTCTCACATCTCCCTGTCTCAAAAATCATGAGCAACGGAAGAGAAGACTCCAAGTTTCTCAGCTTTAAGTGGCTCCTTGGTGACCTGTGGCTTTCTTTGAGGGGTGCCAGCTAGCGATCCTGTTGTGCGCTGGCTGGATTGCAGGTGTCCGTTGCAGGTTTTTCACTCTACCAAGCGATGTCCCTCTGTCTCATGTGTATGCTTTAAGGATGATCCAGTTCCAGTATCCAGTTATGTTACCAGGGTCTTGGAAAGACTGACATATATATGTGCATCATACATACCTCATCCCATATTTTTAAACATGTATATATATGTGTGTATGTAGCAGTTCTCCTTGCCTATGCAGTTACCCTGTAGCTTCCCAAGTCGTCTAACTGAAGCAGGTCTCAGTGATGCCACCGAAGCAGTCAGTTAATGCTAATGCGGTAGCATCACCTAGAGAACCAGCAAGAAGACTGAGGAATGAGTCAGGGAAAAGGATGCCCTGGGGGAGATGCAACTCCCATACGGCTGTGGTTGCAACTCCATGATGGGATTCAGCGGCATCCTTGCACTGCCCGGTGCTAACATGGGAGCAGGATAGGTCAGGAAGTGACTGTGTGCCTTCTTCCATCTTTATTGCTGCTGGGAAGAGCAATGGATGGTAGCTCCCCTGGGTAAAGACAGCAGATGTGCAGGAAACCCCATCAGAGCCAGGAATACATAGAAGACTCTTGAAGGCAACAGGTTTTGAGGATTTTTAACCCATCATATTGCATGTGTATAAGCTGTTAATGGTTACACAAGGCTGTTTTCTAAAGTATCAAAATTTAAAGTTCTGTGCATTTGCCCAGTGGATGAAGGGGAGCATGCAACACATACAACGTGGTGCCTGCAAAAGCTCTGCAGTCCAGGTGATCTTACTTCTGCAATTCTAATGTTTCATCCCATTCCCCTTCCATTGTCCTTCCCATTCTTGCTTTTTTTTCTTCTTAATAATAGCTAAATTACATGCATGGTAAAGTGGAGTTTTTCAGTAGCATCTGTGGGATTTGGAAGCACAAGTCCAATTCAAAATGAGTGGGCCTTGAGCCCTGAATCCCGTTAGGGAAATTGCAAGTAGTTTGATGAGCTAAAACTGGGACAGCAGCAATGAAGCCACTAGAGAGGTTGGATTCGTTGCTGCTCTGGGTTTTTGTGTTTTGTGTGATTTGAAGTAAAGAGCAACGTTTTGCCATACCAGAGACAAAAACGCTTTTCTGTTTGTTTTGTTGCAGGCGATGTGGCTATAGCAAGGCTAAACAAGACCCAGAAGAAGAAAAGATGCATTTTCATAATGGCCACAGTGAGTAAAAATCAAATATGTATGTATGTGGTTTCGGCTGTCTGTGGTAATGAGAAATACAAGTAAAAGGGGTTTTTTTTAAAAAAAAGCACACTAAAATCTGGTTTTGCTGGTCATTCACAGTAGAATTCAGTTTGTTCTGTTATTCCGTAAGTCCCCACCTGCCTCTGCTTCAAGCCTCATGGAGAACTGAATGTTTGAACAGTCCTTATATGTGTCCAGTTATTCACACTGGTACGTTTGCAGCAGATCTCTCTAGCAAGCCATTTTGATCTGTTCCTCCTGTTTGATCTGTGTGGCCCCAGGGGCTATTAATTTTGCTTGGCTGGCACATAGCAACTCTACATTTTTGTGGTCTGATCAGTCCAGAACACCTGTTTGAAACCCATGCTCCATCTCAGCCAGCTGTGAAGACCAATCCCATAGCTAGTCTTTGCCTTGGATACCTCTACAGAGTTGTGAGCATTAATGCCTGCTTCTTGCTCCTAGGAAGCTTTCACAAATGCTATGTTAATGCCCTTATATACAAAAAACCTCTGCGATGGTGCTAGTAAGTACATCTCATGGTTACTATCAGTCCTTCCGTACATCCAAAGCCAGTGTTTGAAAATCCTTTCTTCATCCAGTGCTGTGGGATCTGGAGATGTGTAACAGCGAGGTGCCTTTTGGGGTGGAAAAGGCAAACTCATCCTGAGTGAAAGTCAAATTTCCATTAGTGCTATGTAATGAAGGCAGCAGGAAGCAAATCAATTAAGAGCTGTGGTGTAATGTAGCTGTCTTACTAGACTGATTAGCAGTCCTTTATGTGAGTAGCCTTAATGATTGTCAAAACAAACTTATAATATGGATAATGAAAATACTTTTTCCCCTCTCAAGTCCTGGAGAAAAAGCCTGCTATTGATTTTGTTTGTATTGGCACAACCTACAGGCTTTGTGCTGCAAGTATTCCGTTCATTTAAATCTCAGTAACTCCATCTGAAATAATGTGGCCAACTGATCAGCTAATATGTGACCGATAGGGCATAATTTATTGCAGCTCTCCATCAACTCCCCCATCCATCCAACTTGCTTTGCAAGTTGTTCCCTTAACATTTTGCTTTTTCTACTTTTTCTCCTGGCGTACCCTTTCCAGATCTAGAAAGGTATACTTTTGCACCAGACCTTGGACCAACCCATTACACAGCACCGAGAGGGATTTTTAGCTGTGCATTGTTCCAGCTGAGCACTATTGTGTGCTTTTCTAAATACAGTGAAGTTGCACATACGTCACATATAGACTAAATTTCACATAGAAATGGGTTTCCCTGGTGCAGTGTTTTCCAGCAAAGCAGAATGAAAGGGACAGGAGTGGGTATTGCCCGTCATCTGTCATGCCGTGTGCCATTAATGCTCTTAATTTGTGTTTGCAGTTAAGCTGCCTGGAGTAAGGACCTACATTGACCCCCACACCTACGAGGACCCTAATCAAGCCGTCCACGAGTTTGCTAAGGAGATTGAAGCTTCGTGCATAACCATTGAAAGAGTTATTGGAGCTGGTACGGAAATGCATTTCATGACCCTTAGCAGTGTGGAGGGCTGGCTTTCTTGGCAGGAGAGATCTGGGAAGGGCTGTGAAATATTTGTGCTGTTAGATACCCTGCAAGTGATGGGGAGCATGTTCCAGCTAAAGTCTGGGACAAGCCTGTCATTGTCTGTGGTTTGAAATTCAGGGACTGAACTGAAAACAGCAGAGGTGGTCACGTTTGGACCAAGCTGAGTTATTCCAATGGATGCTAAGAGACATGAGTCACTTAATTTTCAGGTTCTTTTCACCATTTTAACTGTTTTCCCCTCCCCCATTAAGGTCAGTCTCAAAGTAAAAAATGAAGAATAAGGAGTCATCCGGGAGAGAGAAAAAGCACAAACCAAAATCCAAAGTGTTTAACTTCCTTGGCTGAAAGAAGAAATTTCCATTTTCTTCCCAGTTAGGCTGTTTGTTTGGACTTGCATCCAACCTTAGGAATATTTTCTATCCTCTGAAATTGTGGGTTTGGAGATAATTTACTGTTCACCAGAAAAAAAGAAAAAAAAATCCATTTGGGTTACTTTTTTAAAAGGATGGTCATAAAATCAGAAAGGGTTTATAGTCTATAAAAGTAGATGTTGCTGTGAAAGACTAACAGCATTCCATCTATTTAACTTACCAAAGGAAGGTTAAGAAGCAAGTAGCTTGTGTTTTATGGCTATCCACACATGGCGATGATATAGGATTTGACAGGACTCTTTTATGTAGTAGACAAAAACATGAAATGAGGAAAAAGCCCTATGGAATATAGAGCATAGCTCTTTAAATATAGGAAAATTATGTTTTTCTTCCCAGTTTTCTTGTGCTTATAAATACTTGGCTGGTGATACTCCTGCTATTTGAGATGGTGATCTCTGTAATGTTCAGCTTTCTACATCCATGAATGTGGGACAGCCCTGTGTGCTTTTGATCAGCTATCTGTAGGAGCCGGGCTGCATGCCACAGATGGACACGCACCTGCACTCTTTTGATGTGCTGTGATCCCATTCTTTTGTATTTTTCTCTGAAGGTGAATTTGGGGAAGTCTGCAGTGGGCGGCTGAAGCTGCAGGGGAAGCGCGAGTTTCCAGTGGCTATCAAAACCCTGAAGGTGGGTTACACGGAGAAACAGAGGAGAGATTTCTTGGGAGAAGCAAGCATCATGGGGCAGTTTGACCATCCCAACATCATCCATCTGGAAGGTGTCGTCACAAAAAGTAGGTACAAGTTACTGTGGACTGCTGTCCTTGAACTCTGGCTGATGGGAGAATTGGTTAGGGGAGGAAGAGTTGGTCAACTCATGTTCTGAGTACACTTTTCATGATTTCTCAAAAAACAGTGAACTCCCCTTGTCTGAAACGTCACACTTTGTAGGTCCAGCCAGGAACAGGTTGCCAATATTGTGAAGTGGGTTTGTGCCTGGTGGGTTTCGGCATTCTTCCAGCTAGAATGGATAGATAACGGCTAAAATGATAAAAAACATTAACTTCCTCTGCAAACCTTGCCTCTCTTAGGCATAATATGGATGGGCTAAGAGAAAACCCCTCTTCAAAAGCCCAAAATTAAATGAGACAGAAGTAGGAGATCATATGCCTGGCCAGCCTCAGGCAGTGAGTGGGTGATGGGGACAGCAGTAAGCCAGCGGTGTCTGAATGCCAGGCGAGTGTGCTGCCTGACTGCTGCCTTGTAAGTTGTTCAGCAGCACCTACCGCCTGTGAAATGCAAGGGCGTTTTGAACACAGTGATGCCGAGCCACCCGCTAAGTTTTCAAGCAGGCTCTGTTCTTTATTTGTTTTATTTGTTTACTTTTGAAACCACATGAGCCCCAGGGTGAGCAAAGATGTGCCAAGAAGTGGGAAATGATTTCCCTGGCAGGGAAACAAGGAGGATTTTGCTACCAAGAGCCTTAAAAAAAAACACCAAAACCCAAAAACAAAAACCCACAACCTCTGATGATTTCCAGCCATCATATTTCGAGAAACCACTGAAGCAAAGCCCACAGGAGGGTAGTGCTGAGCCTTATGATCACTCACACAGGATGTGAGCAAGAACAGAAGTTAGCTGAAATTTTGCATTCCCAAAGCAAGGAAGAAGAACGGGAGTGTAGCTGTAGACGACAGGACTGTGTAAAACCACGATTAAGGCAAACTCCCTCTGGGATCTCCTCCTGATGCCTGTGGTAGGAGTTGACCCTGGTGCTGGCATATGAGAGGGCTTGAGGGCTTGAGGAAAATGTGAAATGGCTGGCAAAACATTCCAGAGTGAGAGTTACTAAGTTCTGACTACTCAGTTAGCAAAATAACCTTCCATAACTTTCCCAACCCAGTTCTTCTCCAAACTGCTGTATGCGCTAAAGCTAAGGGCACAGAAAGGGACGGCACATCCAAATGTGCCCAACCCAAGCCTCTCTGGGTGTTGGTACTGTGCTGAGGCTGTGGGAAAGGTGCAGGGATGTTCTTACTCTTCCATTTTAAAGCCTTGGACGACCTACGTTGTTTGCATCAAGGATTTTTTTGTGGAAAACAGCTACTCCTTTATTTTAAGATGTATTTTAAGTGTTTTGGGAAGTTGTTGCTAGCTGAAGAAGCACCAGCCTCACAAGTGTGAATGGCTGTCTCCCCCCTTGTCTTCATGACTGGTAATGTCAGAGCGTAGCTACTGCTGTTTAAATGCTGACGTCTGGGGCCATGTGGCTGCTGCTAGTAGCATTTGTCATTCATCAGAGGCAGCATCTCCAAAATAAGTTCTTTTTCAGAGCTGCAGTAGAGAAGCTACAGAGACAACCTAGCTGTTTGTCCTGTTCATATCCTTATAACCTACTCAAAATCAATGCTGGTTTGGAATCAACAACCTTTTCTTGCATTTTCCCTTGAAATTGCATTTCCTAAAACTTTTAAGAAAAGGAAAAAAACATAACCAAAGTAAGTAGGTTTCTCCCAAAAATTGAATAAATTTCAAAATCTCCAGGGTCGCCTTGTGTAGCCCTCAATACATAGAAGCTCCCATTTCTAGCCCTGCAGGAATGTGGGGTATTGGGCAGGAAGCAAGTGACGATTATACATCCATAAAAGCTGCTGTTGGCACGGGCTTGAGCCTTTGGTCTGCCACAGCCTCAGGGGATGGGTGGGAATCCCACTTTTGGAGAGGATGTGCCTCCCTAGAGAGCTGCCTTTCATATAAAGTGGCCGTCTGCTCCAAAGGCCTGGAAAAGCTGGTAGCTTTGCTTCTAAATTGGATGAGGAGCGACCAGAGTTCGGATGTAGGTGGGTACCTGCACCCTGAGCTCCTCATTAGCTCAGTAAATGCTTGTTTACCACGCTCAAAATTTTTTCTGTTGGGCCTCTGGAGCATCTTCCCTGCTTTTTTTTCTTTTCTTTTAAATGGACCAAAACAACTTTGTGAATCCCAAACTATGCTGTTATCTCAAAGAATTCTTTAACTTCTTTTTCCCTTCAGTGTTTTAGTCATTGGCCTGTTGTAAATTCAGTTCTTTAGGGTAAAATATCTTTGCTGCATCATGATTTACTTTGGAAGTAAATTAAGTTAAATTGAATTAGGCCATTTTTAATTCTGAATGAGAATATCTGCACAGGGGCTTAATACCATTTAACTAATTTAGTTCAAATGCACACCTTAGTTAATTTGGATTAATCGTATTCATTGTCCCCGTGCACGCAAGCCCTTAGCTATTTCTGCTTTACAGAGGTAATGACGGTCCTGTTTTCATTTGCATCCTGTTTGGTTGCGCTGACGGTGTGCACATTGCATTAGTACATTGATGTGAATGACATCTACATGCATTCTATGGTACCATAACACCAGTGGGAGGGAGCCCTGCTGACATGGAGAATCAACCCAGTCCTTTAGAAGGGCCAACATTTACATTTAATTTACTTTGTTGAAAGTTACTCTATTTATGTCTTTATTTCCGTGCTCTAGGATATGGGGCTAATTTATGCCGCGATTACTGTCAACCTGCAGCAGTCAGATAATGAAACATAAGTGCCAGAAATCTTACTTTCTTTTCTCTGATGGCAACCGAAGGCAGGAGTCTGAAGGAGGTCCCCCAGGGTGGTGGTGTAACGAGATGCCAGCCTTGCTGCAACGCTTCCTTGAAGTGTCAGAGATAAGGGACGCCATACTGCAGTCGGGGGTTTAGTGCTTAAAACCCAAAAATTAAAAAAAAAAAAAATTAGTTATACCTGGGATTTTCCTTCCCTGCATAGCCACTGACTTGTTTGCCAACCTGTAGCAATGTAACCCAAGATCTTCCCCTCCTGCCCGCAGCCCACGTTGTGCATAGACAGACAGCTGTCATCCTTGAAGATGGAGCCCGTTATTTTGTTTGGGACTCAATGACATTTTTCATGGCCCCGAGGTGCATGTCTCATATCAAAAGTAATACTTTTGGCAAGCTTCAAGCTCAGGCAGTAGCTGTGATATTAACTTCAAAGAATTGAAGCAGCGCAGGTCCCTCACACTGCAAAGGTAGTATCTGTACAACAATGAGTGTTTTGATTGACAAGTTCACAGTTACCTTTATTATGTAGATAATTAAGCACTAAATTAGGCAAATAGTTAAGGTAATGGGAAAGTGGGAAGATTAAGACCAATCTAAATGGTAGAACATGTGCTGATTTTTAGGAGCGTTTACCCTCATGCGCGTGTTATGACATGCAGCCGCTCTCGCTGATCATTTCTATGAAAGATATTTATAATGCACTTTACAAATAACTGACAGCTCCTCTTATTTCTATGCTTCGTGCTAGCTAATGGAAATTGATTTAAATAAAAAATAATTTACATGTTCTTATAAGATTTCATTGAATTTACAAGGGCTGGAGCACACCACATTAATTATTGCTATGTCATTGTGGCAAGCTAGCGAGAAATTAGATATAAAAACTGAGCAAAACCTATGTATAATTACCATTAAAATGACTCGGGCATGAAAATTAATCAAATGGATTTGGAAAAACATTATTATTCCTGTCAACAATAGGAGACCGGGTCTTTTGTTAAGAACTTTTATTTTGTTTTCCACTCACACTCATTGCATGCTTAGCTCACTTTTGTTCTGCAGCATAAATATTCATTTTCTTACTTCCAGATGTGTTTACAACGGTAGTCCCATGGGATTGCTTGAATTAAAAAGGACGTAATCCCATCCTTCCCTGTTTTGGTGTTTGCCAAGCTCAGATAGCTACTTCAGATCATCCTGTTTGCTCCTGTTGGGCTCCTGCTGTTAGTTTAGGGTGTTGAAGCTATAGGGAAGAGTCCAAAGAGGTCACTGTGTGCCATTTGGCTTCTGCAAGCTTCCAGGTTCTTCATGGAGAAGAGGAGAAGGTTGTGCATAGGTTGCCTGGGTTCAGCTTGCAACCTCCTCCTCAGACATCATCGAAACACTCTAGGGCTTGGTGCCCCACTCATAACACGGGATTACTTTTTCATTCCCTCCTCCTTCATTCCCCTTTTTCTACATATATTCTGGCAAAAACTACTGTCATCCTGCTGGGGCAGCAGTGCCTTGGTGTAGATTTACTGTTGCATGGCTGTATATTGTATATGTATGAATATATGTACACTCACATTCAGATGAACTATGAAAAAACTTCATTATTATATATACATGTTTTAAATACATTGCTAACAAACTCATGCACTTTTTTTGCAGGCAAACCAGTAATGATAGTGACTGAATATATGGAAAACGGTTCTCTGGATACGTTTTTAAAGGTAATACTTAGATCCTTTTTGCAGGGGAACTTTGGTTAAAGTTTCTTTGCAGATGGTTAATATCGGTGAAAACGTTTGCTGGGTGCTGGTCCAGCTGTTGATGCTGTCTGGAGGCAGGAGTAGCTCAGTTATCTGTTTGATCTATATTTATACAGCATCACGAAGGACCTGGTTCATGCATTGATAAAAAACAGTTAAGAATAAATTGGAGAATATTATGTTTATTTTAGAAGGCAGTCTGCTGCATGGAAGTGACTAACTTATCCTGCAAAATTTGCTCTGTTTCCAGAGCACATCCACAATGCATCATGGCAAACCCCAGACTTGTCAGAGTTTTTCCATGAGATGTAAGAGCTAGAGAAGGGAGGATATGGGAAGTGGTTAGAAATGTGGTGTGGCAACATGGGGAAGAGCCCCTGCCCCCAACTATTCACACGTGGACCTCTGCAGGTAGGATTTTCGTGCAACTTGGTGCCATTCGGTTGGCTCACCTGGAGACAGCCTGCCCCGGCGCCTTCATACACCTAACTACACGTGTTCACTCCCAGTCACAGTCTCTTTATCAGTCACCAGTGGAAATAGCTTGCTCCTTGATCTCCAGTTAAAAGAACTACATTTCCTTAGCTTTGTCTCTAGAGATCCTAATCCAAACAGTGAAACTTTGAAAAGCTTTGTGGTCAGAGTGTGAGAGTAATGAATTATTAATTTCCCTGCTTTTCTTCCCTGGAGACTTGCCTTTGCATTTTTATTCATGCACAGGCAGTGCTGAGGGTGCAGAGAATCTCAGCTGATCAAATGTCTCCTTCCTTTTGTAGAAGAACGATGGGCAGTTCACGGTCATTCAGCTGGTTGGGATGCTTCGAGGCATTGCGTCAGGAATGAAGTACCTGTCTGACATGGGTTACGTGCACAGAGATCTGGCTGCCAGGAATATCCTAATAAACAGCAACTTAGTCTGCAAGGTGTCGGACTTCGGCCTCTCCAGAGTCCTAGAAGATGACCCCGAAGCGGCATACACAACCAGGGTGAGTTATGATGATGACAAACTGATTGAGCTCAAGAAAAATGTATTTCCTGCCACATTTTGGTGTTTGGTCTCTCTAGCAAAGAGATTTCTACAAATCCAGAGTCTCTAAGCTGTGCATGAGGGTTTGGCCAGGTGTTTACGGTTATCAGATTAATTTTGCAAATGCCTATAACTTTGTACTGGGGATGACCAAATAAGGTAGAACTTAACTTATAACTTTTAAGTTTGTGGTGGGCACTTGAGTCAAATGTCTAACTTTGCAAAGGTGCTGCACTCCTAGCTCTATTCTGTCCTTTTTGGTGAACATCAAAGGGAGGAAAGAGCAAGAGCAAGTGCTTTGCTTAGGCACCCATGCAGACATGTAAGCCGTGGTCTTCTGGAGAATTTGACCCTTTCAGAACATTGGTAAGCATGTAATGCCTGTTGCGAATGACACACATTGCCTTCAACATTACCTTGCTGAGGGTAATTTCCCCCAGCCTGAGAAAGAGCTGCTCCAGCCTCAGTGCTTTGCCCCTTTCCATCCTCGATCCATCCTTTCAGCGCTTCAGCCCACCCGTCCCAGTGCAAAGGCCACATGGCCCCAGCGCTGCGCAGAGGGGGCGGACAGGACCCATCCTCAGCAGCACAGGCTTGGAGAGAGCCTCCAATATTCATGGCAGTGATTGCCACGCCTGAATGTGTCCTATTAGCGTGTTTTTCCAAGGGTATTGTTTTACGGGTGGTGGGAGCTCTCTGGGTCATGTTCCCAGTTCCCGTGGAGATCTGGGAAAGGCCTTTGAGCTCTTGGCAGCCGTGGGCCTGCAGAGGACTCGGTGCACGGCTGGACCAGAGCCTCCCTGCAGGCTGGAGGGCTCGCGGCCAGCCCTGCTGCGGCTGCAGTGTGCTGCCATGTGCTAATTGGCACCGCTGAGAATCTGGCTCCGTACTTAAGGCATGCGCTGATAAGCCTGTGAATAAATAGTTATTGGAAGAAGGGGCTTTTTTAAAATTTGCTTTGAAAATGTATTCCAAATTCTGCCTTTTTCCAATAACATTTAGGGGGCATTCAGGGAGACTTTCCAATATTTAGCTCAACATTGAGAGGAAGGGTTCTTCACGGTAAAATATATTTTGATATAAATCAAGGGAGACAACTCCTTAAACCCAATGAGAAAAGAATTCCTTAATCCAAACTCTCCTTTCCCTCCCCTCTTCCTTCTCAGAGCTGCTCTGAAGTTTGATTTCTAAAATGGTAAAAGGGAAAAAGGAAACAGGAAAGCACATTTGACAGCTGTGGCATCATTTTCAGTCCCACAGCAGAGGCCAAGCAGGCTGGTCTTTGCATACACAGATTTCTGTGCCTGCAGATCTCTCTGCAAGATCAGGACCACATTAAAAAAAAGGGAAAAAAAGAAAGAAAGAAAAAAAAGGGCATTACTTCCACAGGAATTTGCATGAAGCCCTCGTTAGATCAAAGTCCTCGTTGGCTTCAGAGCTGTCTGTTCCTCCCCCGCTCGCTCTCAGAAATGGAAGAACTGTATTCCCCTACCAACCCATGCAACATAATTGAGATGTTGATCCTATACATGTCCCAGCATTCAAACAGCATTCAAACAACAAACCTTCAGGACAGCCAATTAGTAGGCAGCCTACAAATGCTTATGGGCTGAGATAATGTGGAAAGGGGCCCCATGCTGTCAAACAGATTTACTTTAAAATTCGATGTCTCTTTCCAGAGAGAAAACAACATCCCTCAGTGCTCTAAGAAGTGCTGTTTCGTCCTCTTTTGCATGTTCTCTGCCCTCCTCTGTAATATGTTTTTTGCGGTTTTTTTCCTTTTCTTTTTCTTCTAGGGAGGGAAGATCCCCATCCGATGGACAGCACCTGAAGCGATTGCCTTCCGAAAATTCACATCAGCCAGCGATGTCTGGAGCTATGGCATCGTGATGTGGGAGGTGATGTCCTACGGCGAGAGGCCTTACTGGGAAATGACAAACCAAGACGTAAGCATGTGCAAGAGCTGCCGCGTGATGGGACTTTGAGGGCTCAGCGTTCATTCTGCAATCAGAGAGGCAGGATGAGGACAAGAGGAGGAGAGCTGCTGTAAAAATGGCTTTGCTCCCCCATGCCACACAAAAACGATTCTCCTGTTTGATGCTCCTTTTTTTGCAGCAGCCACCCAGAAAGAGCTGTGCAAGGAGGGGCATGTGTCTGCACAGAGGCAAGCCTGCTTCCCCCAGCAGACCGCTGGATCTTCACTAATGCTGTTAGAGCTGGACCCTGTCCCTCCTCTGCTTAATGATGAAGGTCTGCCAGGGAATAGAGGCTGATAACTGGCAGCATTTCAATTGTATGTTCAAACCCTGCTGCCACGTAAAGCAGAAACTCAAGAGAGTCGTGGTAAGGGCTTTGTTTCCCTGCACAAAAGCTGGGTGATTTGATCTAGTCACTGCAGTCCAGAGAGCTGCATCTCTGTGTCCCTTGCATTGCTGATCTCGTCAGCATAGTTTTGCTGCTGTTGTGAACATGTTGTAAGTCTGTGCTAATGCAAGCTCTCATGGTTCATTTGTACAGTATCCTTCAAGTTGTGTCCCCTTCCTCCTGGGCCCCAGTGCCCCCTTGAGTCTCTGACCTCATGGCCACCCTCTGAAGCATCCCCAAGGAAATGCCTGAGGACACTGTCCCCATCCTGATTGCAGTTCTGATCCCAACCTGTGTAAAGATCTCCTGATCCTAATGCAGGGCTGTCTTCTACCCTGAGCTCACCATAAACATCTGTCCTTGCCTAAGGCTAAAAAAATTTTAAGCCTAGGGTTGCCAGATATTCTAGGCCCCTCCTTCCTCTTCACATCTCTGAGAACTGTGACGTGTGGAGGTCTCTGAGGATGCCAGCTACTGCATGAGGTCAGTGTCACCACGAGACACGTGGTGCCCCCAAAGCAGCTCTGCGATGGGAGGTGAAATGCACCCTTCTGCGTGTGGCAGAGTCGTTCCTGATCCCTCCCACTTCATCTCTGCAGCCCTGTCACCTGCAGAGATGCTGCTGCCGGCTGGGCAAAGCAAGCAGGTCCTTGCTCCGCCATGGGTTTCCTCTGGTCCCAACACCTGATGTTTCATCCTTTTTTGTTTTTTGAGCAGCATCCCTGTCCCCTTGACTTTCTGCTTTTTTGCTGGCAGCGAAGTCTCTGGCTGAGCCTTCTGTTTCTCCTGTGTTTTGTCTGCGGGTCTTTGCCATCAGTGGATGTTACTACCTGTCATGCTGAGCTGCTGTCTCATCTCGCTTTGAGTCCAGGCGTGGAAACGAGCAGCACCTTTGAGACGGTCACGCCATGCTTCTTGCCAGATAGACGAGCGTGTTGTTTGGCATGAATGCCCCACCGCTTCTGCATTGCTGAGGCTGTCACGTTTGCAGGGAGTTTGGTAAAGCAGCATTTATCTATGTAGGGATTTATCTCAATCGAATACAGAGACTTGCTTCTATAGCCTGTGCAGAGAATGCAGAAATTAAGAGCAAAGCTTTTTTGGTCACACTGAGCATTTTAACTATCTTTAATGCTGATGCACTGACGTAGCACAGATGTTCTTCAGTAAATGCCAGGCTGATTCAGGCTGATGCCAGTGAAATAACGCTCCATGGCCAGGGGAGTCCCTTGTCTGGATCGTAACGCTATGAATATCCACTCTGCAAAAGCCTTCTGAAAAGCCCAAATGCCTAGGTGCGCTGTGGGGCACAGGGTGAATTTCACACTTGCTTGAGAAGAAGCAGATGAGGGACTGGTCTCTTTAGGAGCGAAAGGCAGAGGACTGGTGAGATGTTAATGAACATCAGTTCCTGCTCAGTCTTTGGTTGGGTTACCGCTCTGGCTATGCACAGGTGGCAAGTGCCTGGATGGTAGTTGCCTAGGAAATTTAATTCAGTGCTGTGGCATGTTTCTCCTGCGATTTATGTTTTCCTTTTTCATCTTCTGAAGGCCTCCTCTTCTTTCCTACCCTGCTTGCCTTGGCAGAAGAATCAGTGGTGTTAGATACAGCATTGGCTTTCATGTGGAGGACTGAGAGGCTCTGCTCAAATGAATTTTGGGCTCCATTGCACAAGAGTTTCTTCTTGCATGGCTTGTAATTAGAGCACATCGTTTGGCAGCATGGTCGGTGATGAGCAAAATGATTCTCACCATGTTACAGCCGAATTGCTTTAAAGGAGGTGCAGTACTGTAGGGCAGGCAACGTTGTAATTGCAAAGAATACAAACCACATTTTAAAATCACGCTGGTTTCTGGATGGCCTTCTAAAAATATTCTTTGACTCGACCACAAGGTAAAGCTTTGATGCAGGAACTGTTGAGAGGAATTTTGCGACCTGTGTTACACAAGTTGCTAAGTTAAATGATCACAGTGGTTGCTTTTTAGTCTTCAGACTGGTGGTTTTATGAAAATGCAGAGCTTAATAGTTGTTGCTTTTGTTGACTGGAATCGACTATCCCAAATGGTCCTCTCCCAGACATCCCATTCAGTCATCCCAATCCATAAGTGATTAATGTTTGTCTGGAAGAGGAACAAGGACAAAAACGCCTCTTTATAGGTGCAAATTTTACCTCTTCAGTCTTACAAAGCAGTATGCACCAATGAATGGAATGGCAAATACGCCGTTTTCTTATTTTCTAAGTGTTGTGGTGGCTGCAAGTGACTCAGTCTTGTTGTTTCATTATTTTGCTCCTTTTATTGACAGACCCCAAGGCACCTTCAGCTGCAAGAGTGTATTTCAGCACCCTGGGTCCTTGCAGTATTTTGATACCATTTACATCGTATCACCAGAACGAACGACATCCTGTAAATTGAGTTAACGCTATTGATTGTGATGTTACTGCCAGGAATATCAAACATGCATAACCCCATTGCAGATGTAGCTCAGACATTCTGAGCTGGTGCCAGATGGTCTGCTCCCCCTCTTGCTACTATTTTCTTTTTGCTACAGCTGGAGGATGATCCGTTATTGTTATAAATACAGGCGTGGACACAGCAAATGATGTTCTCATGGCTGTGCCACACTGAGGCTTTTTTTATAGGGCAGCTGCAAATTTGGTACCGGGGTCCAGCGGAAAAGCATGATGTGAAGAACAGGCAGTGCAGGTAGCGTAGTGTGTTGGGGCTGGTTTTTGATGCTGCAAGCAAAAGTTAAGCCATAGAAGAGATTGCTTTGCCAGCGCAGTTTGGGTGAAGAGCGGTGCAACTGCTCCACTGACAGATTAAATCTTAGATGAGCTCAAAAGGACCACAAGTCTTGTGGGCCAGATCTTCAGAAACGCTCACTACCCTTGCAGAAGACTACAAAGCATTGCCTAACTTCTTCCCTACTATGCACATCTTTAGGAAGTTTGAGGTTCCCCCTGCTGCTGCTCAGCCAGCCCAGCTCATTCCTGGGACTGTTCCACTTGGCAAAAAGCCCTGTGGTGGTGGACGATTTGAAAGCGATCCAGGAGGTCCTGAATTTTGCAGCCTTCTGAAATGCAATGCCAGCCTGATGTGGCTCTTCCTGTACTGCTTGTGTAGGGAGTGAAGATCAAGAAAACAACTTCCATGCTAACCACAGAGCCTTGTTTTTAAACAGAGGATGTTTTCAAATCCTGAGACGGTGCCTAGAATGACTGGCATCTGAGGCAGTCCTTGGAGTCCCAACAGTGAAGCGCTGTGGTTTTCCAGATAGCAAATAGCTGCTTCCAGCTTATTTTGGTCAAGGAGCTTTGGGAGTAGAGGGTGTGAAGATGGGCTGCTGGGACTCTCTTGGAGCAGTCACAGATCCTTGTGGCTTGAAATGCGAGCTGCGTTCTCCTGAAAATTGTAACGGTTCAAAATGGGAACTGCTGGGCTTGGAGCCCTGCTGTAAATCTGCCTCAAACCGGGAAAAACAAGTTGCGTTCTTCAATTGTGCCCTCATTTATTCATTTCTGCCTTTCAAGAGGGCAGGCAGCACATGTGCATACCTCTTGTTTTAGATATAGAACCATAGATGGTTTATATTTGAAATCAGTGCAACAACCCTCCCCTGGTTTTAATTTACATACTCTTCGGCTGACATTTTAAATTCCTGGCAGAAATGTGGCCACACTAAGAAACGACTAGACCTAGACAGCATTGAATGATGTATGAGATGGCTGTTCTGCCTCTGCCTTGAATCCATCCATCAATTAGCATTCAAAGTCTCTTTTGAAATACAGTCAGACTTTTATTACTGTAATACAAATTTGTGGTCTAGCACATGCCTTTTCATTTAAAAAGAAGCCAACATCTGAATAAACAAAATCACTGTGCTCCAAGAAGATGCCAGAAAGCCCCGTAGACTGCTTCTTGTGGACATAGGGTAGGCTCTGGGAGTTTCCTGGTATATGACCTACAGACCTCAGATAAAACTTTGAACAAGTGCAACCTGGCAATCTGGCCCCCCTGGTTGCAGCAGTGCATTGGCTTTCTAGATTCATTTTGTGGTGATCAAAAATTAAATTATTCAACCCAATCTGAGAGATCATGGGGGTTTACTGGGTTTGCCTTTTGTGTGCAGAGTTGGGGGGGCGGTGGGATTTTACGTGGGCCTATTGTTGGTCCCAAAGTTCTCTGTTTAAAGTCAATTTGGGAAAAAGGCGAGAGGAATAAAAGCAACCCATCAGCCTCGTGTTTTGTCTCCCGTAGGTGATTAAAGCCGTGGAGGAAGGCTATCGCCTGCCAAGTCCCATGGACTGCCCTGCTGCTCTCTACCAGCTAATGCTCGACTGCTGGCAGAAAGACCGCAACAGCAGGCCCAAGTTTGACGAAATTGTCAGCATGTTGGACAAGCTCATTCGTAACCCAAGCAGCTTGAAGACGTTGGTTAATGCATCGAGCAGGTACAAGCTCAGGCCAGAGCCATTTCTCTGAGCGAGATCCTTGTCTGAATACCCACCCCCGGGGCTGAATTACCACTTATTATTTAGCCTGCGTGCATCTGCGGGTGGGTGTTCCTCCAGCTTCATTATGTCTAGGGGAGTTTTCCCAAATCAACTTTTTTCCATTGAAATTGGCAGACAGGTGAGCAATTCAGTTACTCTGTAAATGCAGTGCGGCTCCCACAAAGAAAATTACTGTGGCCTGTCTTTCAGAAATGAGAGTTTCAGAGGTATTTATAGGTCTGTGCTCTACCCTAAGGTTAGAGAGGGCAAGACTTGAGCACATGAAGTAGATAGTAAATGCTGCACAAATTATCTGCCTGTTGACTTTATCTTAGTAATACAAATGAAGAGCGTCTCTTGGGGAAACTCTTAGGATGTGCAAAGCTCACAGATGTCCGAGTGCATCCTCCCACAACTATTCCCAGGTGTGCTAGCCACCACTGACAGTTCTGACAGTCTTGGTAATCGCGAGAGGATCCCTGTGGTTCCCAAAGAGCTGTAGACAAACCATTTACCATGAAGTGAATAGAGCAGCTCATGTGCCATTATACATGACTCTGAATAGGTGCATGGCTACAAGTAAAGTAATTACGGTCAAGAAATAAAGTTGCACTTGGAGAAAAAGAGATTAATATTTTTTAGTGAGTTTCAGTATTGAGGTCTCCACTTGGAGAGGCTTTTTCTTTCTTTGCTGTAAGCACACAAGTATTGCTTCTGAGCCATCTGTGTTGCTTATCACTCAGTCCCTTGCAAGGTCACGAAGGTGTGATGGATATAAATCATCACTGCTTCACTGATGGCAGTGGAGTTCCCCTGATTAACACTGGAAGAGGCCCTTCAGAAAAGCTTGTTCTCAGAGGAGGAAAAAAAAGACACATCATTTTCCTTGGACAGGAATGAGAGGGATGTAAAATGAGGTTAGACTGGTGGTGTGGCCCAAAGCAGATGTACTGTTGTGAGCTTAGACCTATCCATCTCCACACAGCTGCATGGGGCCCATCTGTTGCAGCTGGACCTCACATCCCTGTGCTGGCATGTCCCCACACATGGCATCTCGTGCATTTGAAGAGAAGAAACGTGGTATCTGTTAATTTTGAAAGAGAAGATAGATCTGGTTCCTTGGGCTATTTTACATGCATCATTTTTCGTATGAAGAAAAAATTACTCTTATTAGCAATTAAATGTAATGTCAGTCCCAGCAAACCTGCAGGAAAAGGTTTATGGTAGCACAAAATATGTTATGCTTCTCTTTTATTTTCAGTTCAGAACAATCATTTTTCAGGCACGTTATGCGCTGCTTCATGCGCTCTTTTATACTGAACTGTTGTACCAGAAAAGAGGAAAATAGGCAGCAAACCATTTCCTTGAGCTGCTAAGCACTTTACTGATGTTTTATTCCATGAACAGGTCCATGCAATTCCAAATCTCTCCTTTTCAGAGCCGCTGTGGGTATTTTCAGTGTGGATGGAGCACCTGAACAGCCAGGCTTTGGGACTGCGTTTCTATAATCGTAGATTGCCATGCCCAGACCATAGTAATTCCAAATGAATCATAATTTCAACATACAGCAGCTGTAAAGGATTTTTTTATATATGTAATGTATTCTTTATGGAAATTCTCATTAATGCAAATAAGGGAGGAAGTCACTCTCTACATTACAGCGTGTGCATATCAGTGGGTACCTCCTGACATTAGTGATGAAAATCCACTTCTCATTATGATTACTTAGGAGTTTTGAATTCCTCATGTGTGTAAAATATTATGGGAGGCCATTATGCTCTTGGTACTGCAAGTATTCACATTTTATTGGACCCTTCAGCATTGCTGTTAAATAAACAAATAATACTAATGTGCTCATAAAATATATGAAGACTCCTCAAGTGCTATAATAATATAATATCCCAGCTCTCCTTCCAGTTGAAAGTCTTTTAAGTGTAATTCTCACCATCAGAGGCTGACCCAGAAAACGTTTTTATACTTGTGGGTAATAATCTTTATGCAAGGCTTATGTTACCTGTATGTCCTGGTTTACAAAGCAGGGGACAGATCTAGTTTCTTTCCTGACTGACCTTGGACAAGCCCCCTTTGCTCTCTGCACATCATTAGTAGGGTGGTGGACCTGTACGTGGCACGGGTCACTTGCGCCAGTGCTGTATCAGTGTTTCTGCAGCAGTGAAGGGTTATTATTTGCCTGAATTGCTTCTTCCGTGCGTGGCATAACCGAACAGGTAGCAATTGCCACGGCGAGGTCATGGAGCGAGGGTGTGGGAGGGGGAGTCTACTTCTGTTTTCAGGGCTGGAGCATCACTGGAGCATTGCTGCTCTCTGCAGGGCTCCCCGGATGCTGCCCGCATCCGAAATCCCCACCCAGCTCTGCGGGAGCAGCCCCTGAAGTGTTAACAACAGCCTGACATTGATGGCCGCTGCTGGGAAATGTAATTTGGGTTTCATCTTCCAGGCTCTGGACTGTCTTAAGTTAATTACGAGTTTTGAAGGAAGAGAAGGAAAACAGAGTGGGAGGAGTGAAACCAGAGACTTTCAAGTAAGAGTGACTGGGGCAGCCTAATAGAAGAGGAGGAGTCTGCTTGTGGGCGAGAGGTAACGGGGATGGACACCGGTCCTCTCTTCCTCTTTTCGCTTGCAGCGAGGACCAGAAACTGCAGGAACTAACTCAAAATGTGAAGTGCCATGTTTGATACGTTGTGTATCGAGCCTGCTGGGAGGATTTAGTTTGCAGCAATCACTGAAAACGCATGGAAAGAATCATCTTCACCATGTAAAAATGTGAGCAACTTAGTCACATTGGGTACATCTCAATACTGATTCTGTTTGCTTCTGTGTTTCTGCTTGTCTTTAGAGTATCAAATCTGTTGGTAGAGCACAGTCCAGTCGGGAGTGGTGCCTACAGATCGGTGGGTGAGTGGCTGGAAGCCATCAAAATGGGCCGATACACAGAGATCTTCATGGAGAACGGCTACAGTTCGATGGATGCAGTGGCTCAGGTGACCCTAGAGTGAGTAGTGCCCAGATCATTTTCACCTCATTTGTTGGAATTGCAGAGGGGAGAAGACAAAAAATTACGTAGGGATGAGGCTGCAGAAAGGAAAACGATTGCTCTTTGCAGTCAGTAGTTTTAGCATCTGTATTGATGATAACAAGTGTGGGGAAGACTGAAACTTATGGTCTCTACGTTGGCAGCCGGTACTTTGGCTCCTTTACTCACAGAAATTAATGCTTGAGTTTGAATAATTGCCAGGCCGTCTTCTCAACATAAAAGCAGTTGATTTTTTGGGGTTACCGACAAGTGAAAAAACCCATCCTGGTAGTACCTGCCGAGGTGTACTAGCTTTACACTGGATTAGCTGGTTTCACAGTTGATCTGGATGTAACCAAGTGGACAGTCAAGCCCAGTAAGGTGTGGAAATAGTATTCAAGATTAACAGAGAACAGAAATAGAAGAGTGTCAGCACACCCCATAACTCTAGGGGACAGGCTCCCTAGCCGAGACTCTTCCTTCTGAATGTGCCCTTTGTTTCTGCATGTAGATATGACTGCAGTTAGGGTGACAGCACTCAAATGACTTGGTAAATGCCTCGGGGCTGCTGATTTGTCATGCTCCACCTTTAATTGCCTGCCTTACTTGTGTAATGACATCTGTACTTTCCTCCTGCCACTTACTCAAACTCGGCCCAAAGCCTGCCTTTCTAGCTGGGTTAATTGGAGCTTAGTTTACTGCAAGTGTCAAGGCAGAATGGGAAGGGATTACACTCCACGTTTCTTTGGAAAAGGTCGTGGCTCCTCCAACCACATGCAGATTGCCAGTGCACATGCAGAATTGGTGCCAAGGATGAGGATTAATACAAGAAAAATTCCCACACCCCACAGAACCACAGCATTTCTCCTGTCTGCCACAGGGCTTGCTGTGGAGCTAACTGTACAGGGTAGGAGGTCCTTTGCAAGTGACGCAGGTCGGTAACATCTCCATGGAGCAGTTTTGCATTACATGCATGGAAGTAGTGCAGAAGCATATTTGCTCCACTCGCATCACCAGTATTTGCCCCTTACACCTGGACTAATCCAGTCTGTCTTCAGGTATTCATGTGAAAACCCTGAGCTAAGGATTAAGTCCTCTCTAGCGGCTGTCTAGAGGGTCAGGGTGCATGGATTTCTACCTACATCTTTTTTTGGGTGCCTGAGACTCTTACATGTGGTTTCACATCCTAGTTCTGCAATTATGTGCCATGTTACTTTGGCTTTTGGGAACTCCATGGTTCCTTACCAACTCATCTGATATGGTAATGCCCAGAAACACCAGGCTTTGGGGCTCCATTTAGAGTGATGATCTACAAATATTGACCAGGGAAGAGGTTCATCCCCAGGGTCATCAGAGTCCACCAGGAGAAAGACATAGCCAGAGGGCGAGTGGGAAGAGAAGGGATAGGATGAGGCAGTGATTTAAGACAAAAGGAAAATGTTGGAGCATTCTCCTCTACTGTGCCATCTCAATCTTATAAACAGAGCAAGCTCTGGTAGAAAATGCAGATTGCCTGAAGTATATCACAGGCTTGTTGTTCTTTGGCTGAATTAGTCATATCAAAGACTAGGTTTCACAAAAGCTTCCAGTTTGTTCCTCTTTAAAATTTTATGCAATTTCAAGAGCTCTAAAAGAAATGCTCAGAAGGGAAATGCTTTGGTTTGGGTCAGAGAAAATTTTAAGTTTGAGCCCAAATTAATGGTCACTTTTGGCAGTAAATTAGAAGTTCACTTACTCATGTTGCTTTAAACAGTCTTAGCATCCTATGCCACTGACAAAACTATTCCTAACCTCCCATTTTCTTGAGCGCAACATTTCATGTTGTGAAATTATCTCCTTAATTTAACTTAAAAATTTAAATACTTCCCAATATTTACTCTTTGGTATTTCAGAAATTTCAAAAGTATCCCCCAAAATCTTTCAAGCTACCCAAAAAGTACTTCAAAATGTTTTTTCTGATTGCCAATGAAGCAAGACATCCATTATCTGTAAGGTTCTAGGCAGAAAGGCAAGTTGGTTTAAAAGTCTTTAAATGAGATTATAGCTGCCAGAGATACTCTGACCCTCACGACCTGCAAACCGCCTCTAAGGCCTCCTCCACCAGGTCCCAGTATGTTCCCTGTAGCACAGCTGTCATCCTGCTCTGGTCCTTTAGGAAGCTGCTCAGCTTCAGCTTTCTTCTGGGCTTTTACAGCAGCAGAGTAGTGCAGAGGAGCTGATGCCTGGGGAGCTTCTGGGTTTGGTTTGTTGGGGTTTTTTTTAAGCTGAGAGGAGAAGTTTCATGAATCTGTCTTGCATTTCAGTTGAAACTGAAAAAAATGTTGAAACTAACTGCATCTAGTTAGTTATCCATGCCAGCAAATAAATTACCCCCCAGTTGCCTTGGACAGAGATGCTTGCATGAGTCAGGCTTGGTTCTTGACCAGCTCAGCCTGCACACCTTTGCATTGCAGTGGTGGCTTGGCAAGAAGGTTTGACCCCACTCGGGTCTATTTTTCGGAAAACTGTGGAAGGTTCATCAAAAAGCCACCCAAGTCAAGACTTCTCTCATCCCTCTCAGATGTAGTAAAAAAAGACCTAAGACCAAATTCTCAGCTGCTAAAAAGGAGAAACCATCATAATGGGTTAAGAGGAAAGTTGTCCAGTGTTGAAAACCTGAACCACGTGCTCAGGCTGATGTAAACTGGCAGATTGCCCTTAAAATCAACAAAGTAAGGGAGAGAAATGGCTCATGGGTGGGCTCAGCTGAGACTCTCTTGGGTTCTCCAGAAAATAAACACTGGAACAAGCAAAGTTCTTTAAAGGTTAATATATTGGGGGTTTGGTTTTCTGGAGGTTTTCTTTTTTTTCTCCCCGTAAAGGGGAACAACAAAACATTTTCTGCTCTGCAAAGGAGAATTCAGGTTAAATGTTCCTTGTCATTTTTAATAGAGGCAACTGTTCAGTATGTTTCAGAGCTGGGACTTGGGGGGATTGGTTGAAAAGATGATCTGAACATCTGAAAGTAGCTTGCTTTCCCCAAATAACATCAGTAAAACATTCTTTACAATTTAAGAGGTTGCCTTCAAATACCATCCAAAATGATTTTCCGCGAATTCAAACTGCATAGGAGATAGATGTGGAAATTAGATGGAGGAGAACTGGATAATTGCTGCCAGAAAAGGCAGAAAAAAAATATATGATGAATGTGAAGAATTTCTAAAATCTACTGAAAAAAAAAGTACTAGCAGTGTAGGAGGGGTTGGCCATAACGCTGACAGGAGTGGTGACTGTGGGTGCCGAGCTTGTGGCCTCTTTACAGGACCTAGTTGAGATAGTAGGTGTTCAGCTTTTTTGTTTAAACTCCCCCCCTAGCATGAAAAGCAAAATCCCAATTACCACCCTGCTTCTTTCAAACTGATGGCTTGATATATTTATTCCAGAAAAGAGTAGTAGTAGTGACAAATTTCTGAAAGCAAAAGATACAAAAGTTAAAACTGGTGAATATCGCCCCAAGTCCTGAGCTCTGCCTGCTTAAGCAAAGACCTGAAAATGTATGTGTTCAAACCAAGAGTGATTTCTACATTTAGCTCTAATTCTTGCAAAGGGACGAATCACCTTGTGAAAAGTGGAGCCTCACCCTCCACCCCCTCTTTCCAACTGGATATCAGACTTGAAGGCAACCTTTCCAGTGGACCAGACCTGCTCCTTAAAATGTGGACTACCTAGTGACTTTGAGTGTGTCTGGAGCTCTTTCAATCCACTGCAAGAATAACTTTACCAGGACAATACTCAAGAATAGATAGATCCATGACATGAGTTTCAGTCTGACCCTTGACTGGACCAATTACTAACCATGTGGACTACATACTTCCACCTTTTGAAAGATCTGTACTCACTGAATCTCAGGACACCCTGTTGTTTGTTACTAGATGAAGAGCTCTGAATATTTGTAATAATATGTGCTGTGTTGCTTTGCATTGTATTTTATTTTTATTATAAAATAAAATAAATTATTTATTAAAAGTTATATCGGATAAAGAGCATTTAAGAGTTCACCTTCTCTAGATGCTTATCCTTAACCTGAAATCTCAGTCCTGAGATTGTAATACCGTGTCTGCTTCTGAACAAACCAGTTCTAGTCTCATAATCAAGTAGGACGGGAATAAGGAATAAGAGCAGATGAACTCTTAAAAAAATGGTTTTTAAGTCCTCATTTCATGCAAAAGTCCCTAGCAAGTGGATGACTCTCTCTCTAGCGTCTTCTGAAGGTCTTTGAGGTTCTTCTTCTTTCTCCTCATTCAAACTGACAGCTAACTAACTACGTGAGTAGTCCCAGTCTGCACGGGCAATTGTAGAGTTACACCATGTGAAGAAGAGTGGTGAAATCTGTCCTGGATGGGAGATGAAATACAAAATCCCTGTGGTAGGTTGACGGCTGCCAGCCACAGAGATCTTGCACAAACCTGGCCCTTTTGCTTGCATGACTAACCGGCTGGTGAGGGGGCTTGTATTTTATGTGGCAATCCAGTCCTAGTCTACACTGTGTTTGACAAACTGGTCCATGGCGTATAAGTAGTTCTGTTTGTAAATAAAATGTTTTAAATATATTTCTTAAAATGTGGAGACCATGAATTCAACCCTTGCAGATGGAGGATATTGCAGGGAAGGAGATACTGTGTTGTCCCTGGGCTTTCATGCAAGGTGGTGGTAAGAGAGCAGCATACATGCAGCTGTATACAAGCTGTATGGGATGAGCCGACACCAATTTTCCCCTTTATTTCCTTGCCTTTTTGGTCAACTTAGGTTGGCCTCTTTGTACGGTGTTGGCGAGTGATTCTAATTCCTACCTGTTATTTTTCAGCCCTATGCGAATGAAAAAGAAGTGAAAAGGGGATGTTTCTCCCTGAAACAAGAATAAAAGTTGTCTCATTGCTGGGGGGGTCAAGGAGTTTGGAGCAGGGAGACCCCATAGCACACAGGTGCACGTATCTCCACGTGCTCAGTGAGTGTCCGTGCCGCTACCGCGGCAGCTCACACAAGACCCAGCACCGGGGATGAACCACTTGCAAGTGTCATTTGCCCCCAGGTCTTAGTTGTGCCTTTTCTTGCAGGGAATTGTGCATTTCTATTGCAAAGCCCCAGTAGATACCCACATACATCTCCTCTGCGGAGCTGAGACCAGTGAAATTACCTCAGTAATGTGAGCCAGGCAGCTCTGGACTGGAGCTCAAGAACAGTTGTTTTGCAGCCCTTCGGCACAGAAGTTGATCTTTTTGTCCCCAAACCAGCTAGCTGGCACACCCAATTTTGTTTAAAGTTGGCTGCTGCCTTACGCTGCTTTAAGTCCTTCAGTGCTGGATGCACATGAGCATGCAATGTGCCGTAAGTCATGCTTGAAAAATGGGAAGTAAAAATGAGAATTAAAGCTCCTGCATTCTCTAGGCAATTTTTGGAAAGTGTTGCTGGCTTTGCAACACGCAAGGTGGCTTTTGAATAAAGCTGCTGATTTTTATACTCTGTGAGCATCTGGCTCAGGAGCTGTTGTCTTCCGGTCCATCATTGCAGAGGTTGAAAGACCCCACGGTAGTTTTTGTTCCCTCTCTGAGGAGCCCCTGCACTTCAGGTCAATGGTTCCACATTCAAGAGGATTTGATATTCAAAAAAAAATAGACTGGATCCCCTGGTGAGCAGCTAATGGATTGAAACCAGAAGCTCCTTTTTCTTCTTTCTCTCTTGTAAATCAATGAGGATGATTCTTGTCATGATTGACTCAAGGATGTTGAATTAAGGAGATACTATAATGAAAAAAAAGCTGTGTAGTGACTAGGGGTTTTTTATTAGATTGACGGGGCTGCACGTGAAATGCAAAGATGTACGTGGCTTTTTCATAGTTTCAGGCTATTTTTCCTGCAAAACATGCAAGAGTATCAGAAATGATACATCTGCGAAATACACCGTGCTGGATTTTCAAAAGAGCTCAGCTTGCACTTTCGATACCTGGGGGGAAAAAAAAAAAAGCTGAATTTTCAAGAAGTTCCAGCAGAGCAGCACTCAGCAGGGGGAAGATGGATGTTGGCTCTTTTAAAAATCAGGTCCTACACTGGGTTGGTTTTTTGGGTTTTTTTGATCTTTGGTGTGAACTTCCAACTGTGCTGTGTACATAAAATAAATTGCATGTAACAATAGCATTATTACATTTTCCTTCATTATTAAGATGGCTTGCTGAACTAGTTTCACAATTCAGTGGAGGCAGAACTAAAAGCATGTTCCCCTGAGAAGGTAGACACCTTTTGCAGGTGCTACAGCCTTTTCTTTGCCAGGTAAGGAGAGTTGCTGATGTGTCTCATTGACCTCCCTTGCTCTGTGCCCCTTGCGTTGTGATTTCCCCTATGCGTCGTCGAGAGGCATCACCGAAAAAAAGGGTACATAATGAAATGAAGTGCTTAGCCTGGAGCAAAAAATCTGGTATTTTTCCAAATCAAAAGGCTGAAAGCATGACAGTCTTTGGAGAACAGCAGATCTAGCTTTTGGCTTCAACCAGCTATAAGTCAATGTGTCAACCTTCACTCAGGATTGCTTTTTACTCAAAGCAATGTTCATCTATGTAATTTTTGGACATGGATGGTTGATTGTATTTGCACAGGAGGCTCTGTCCAGAGCATGAAGCTGCTGAGAGAGGTACACCTCCATGGGTAGCTCACACAATGTTATCTGAAAGTGTTTTGGTTGTCATCTGCAGTCGAGCATGCAGCTGTGCTGTGAGCTGTAGGCTAGGTCTGCAGTATGTCCCAGGTGATGGTTGGGCTCCCAGGTGTTACTGGTGATCCCCAGCCCTTGCACATGCCAGCCCTGCCAGTCTGGCTTCCAAAAAGTACCTACATGTTTGAGGAGGTCGCGTCCCACTGGCTTTCGGTGGAGAGCTTTCTCATTGGCCAGACTGTATATCCCTACCTTGAAAACATTCTTTATTCGGTCCAGCTTGGAGGTAGAAAGCGAGGGGCTGATGTTTCTGTAGTGGAAGTCTTCAGACAAAACACTACATCTGCTCCAAGTCAAAGTGCTTCTCCAACAGTCAGTGTGTCTTGTGTTAGAACTACAGGTGCACCTGTCTTGATGTTTCTTCCGAGCTTTTATTCCTATAATTTCTTTGTTAACACTTTTCCTCCTGGAAGGAAAAATCCCTAACAGTTACACTCTGCCATAACCCATGGTCTTACCTGGCTTTAGATATGTCATTGAATCTGATCACCTAAGTTTCTGCTGTAGTATCTCCAGGGTACAACTTGTCCCGCTCCTGGCTTTGGATAGGATAAACTGTCCCCTGGAAATGCCTCTTTCACACCATCAACATCAACCTTGGTGATTGCTTTCATCTATACACCTAAATTTTAGAGGGCTGAGCTTGTGAGAAAACAATCTTTCCTCATAATCCTGAGTTTCACAAACTCTTATTTTACAGCTTTCCTGTAATGGCAGCCTAGTAGACGGACTCAACATAAATGCCTTTGGCTTGTAGAATTCATGCACACACTGTCACCCCTACCCCCACTCCCCCAAAAAAATTCAAATGTGGGTTTACAGGAAGATTTGCAAAGGCCCAGAGGGGACCTACATTGCCAGTTCCTGTTGACTTTAGGGGGTTGTCAGGGTGGTGACCGTGCTCAAGGCTGTTGCCATTCAGCTCTCTGTAGGAACTGGCTCTAGGATTGCGGTTTGTGTATCTTAGGCTTTGCCTAGTCCGAAGAGGAAGGAAGCATGGATTAAACTCATTCCTCACTGCTCGTATCCAAGATCAAATACCAGCCTCTCCCAGGAGAAGAGGAAACTGCAATGCAGGGTTTCTTACATGGCTTTTCTCTTGGAAGTAGGACTTTTCACGCCTAGCAGAGTCCTTGGACAAAGGTGATGCTAACACTTTGCTGTTCAGCTTTTCTCCTTGGCAAGGTGATATCGGTCAAATCACATCATTTCTCCAAGACACTGTCAGCCATTAAAAGATAATTCTTTTTTTAAAAAAAAGGGGGGGAAAGTTAAACTTGCCAACTAAACTTGGCTTTTGGAGCCGCCCATGGTAAGAGGTAGGCACTGGCAGCAGCATCGGTGCGTGCGGTGCGTGGTATGTGTGGCGGCATGTGCCTGAGCGGTCCCTGGAACCAACGTCTGCTTTCTCCCACAGGGATTTGAGGCGGCTGGGAGTGACACTTGTTGGTCACCAGAAGAAGATAATGAACAGCCTTCAAGAGATGAAGGTCCAGTTGGTGAATGGGATGGTGCCGTTTTAACTTGGTTTTAAAGTCGCTTCCTCAAGTGGGTCGGTCCTGCACTTTGTACACTAGCCCTGAGATTTATTTTGACTAAAAAAAAAAGAAAAGATAAAAAGGGAAAATCAGTGGTTTCTGTAACTGAAGGACGTTGGCCTCTGCCACAGTGTTTCTAAAGCAGTGTTTGACTAAAGTTTTCCTTTTCTTCCTATTTGTGTCCTCATTTTCATGAAGTTAATGTAAGATGCATGGAACATGGAAACAAATCTGCTGTACATGACGTTAAGCTGTCTCTTAAGCTTCAGCGACTACGACAACAAGCCTTCCCACCACACGTTGTCTGTATATGGAATATATATATAAATATATATATAGCACCTTTATATACTGAATTACAGCAGCACATGGTAATACTTCCAAGGACTGACTTGAGCGGAGGAGTTTTGTAGCCGTTCGTGGGCTCCCAAAAGCTGCAGTTTACTGAAGTTTAACTTCGAGTCTTACTTGTCTACAAAAGTGTATTGAAGAGCAATATGATTAGATTATTTCTCGATAGATATTTTGTTTTGTAAATTTAAAGAAAAGAAAAAAATGCTGTTACACAGCATTAAGTTATAGAGACCAGTGTATAAACATGTTGCTTGCTCCATGGCAAATACAATACAGGGTGTATATTTTTTTTTCCTCCCTCTGTGTTACCACGTTCTTTTTGTTTGCTCTTCTGGGAGGATAATACATGATGGAGATGTATATACTGTACAGTTTGCTACACGTCAGGTACAAGATTGGGGCTCATTCCTTGGTTTGTTCTTTTTCTTTTCCCTCCTCTTTTGCTTTGTTTTGTTTCCCTTTTCTGTTACCGCTATGCTTTGTATTTTTGCTGCTGTTTGGTTTGAGCAACATATAAAACCTTCAGGAGTTTTGATTACTTATATGAGTTGGAAGGATTCTGCTTAAATAAGAGTCTTCACCCCCTCTTTCTTTCCACCACGGGGTGGCCACGTCCAGAAGAAGAAAAGTAAAACATCTGTTTCTCAGTGGTCTCCAACAGCATGGTGTCGGTTTTTGTGTGTATGAGTCCTCCTCAAAGATAGCATGGGATTGCCTCAGCACTGGCATTTCAGCCCAGTAGCCATCACCCAGTGCAGCCCTCACCCCTGCCCCTGTAGTCCAGAAGAGAAAACATGAGGTGGTGTTAGCTGCAAGGAAGGGATTTTGCCGTTCCTTCTGTCATTATGGGGGTTAAGTCCTTGGGTGTGGTGTGGAGGTGAGCCCATGGTCATCCAACACAGAGATTTTGCACTATTTCCCCCAAAGTCACGGTAATGGTGGGATTATTTTGGGAACTGTGCTGTCCCAGGTTGTCACTCTGGGCATTTTCAGTGTGAGTATGGACCTGGCCAATTTGGGGCAGAGCACAGAGTGGAAGAAAGAGCCCATTGTGGTCACAATGGTGGCATCCTGTGGGCAAGAAGATGTCATCCATCTGGGACTGGCATGGCTCAGGTCAGCACTTGGTTGTGGCTGGGCTTCAACGTGTCCATTAAAGCTCACAGCTGCTGTTTTTAGAGGGATCTGAAGGCAACCCGATCCCCTGGGAATACCTCCAAGAAACAGTTTGGGGCTGCCCTCCTCTTTTTGTTATAGGTAGGATTCATCAGCACAATTAATTTGGTATTTATAGGTTGGGGGTTTTTTTGTGAAAGCTTTGGTAAAGATAAGGATTTAAAAATGGCTCAGCAGATGACAAGTGTTTGCTGGTTTTGTATATATATTGCTTCTTTAGAGGTTGGGTAGCATCTTCTGGCATCCTGTCTTGGTGATAACATCAACATGCTGACTTGCCACAGCTTCCTTCATCTCCAGTGCTGCAGAGCCGAGCCGGAGGAGCTCATGCAGTGTCAAAAGTATGTCCTTCACATCTGGCAGAAGTAGGCGAATGCCACCTTCAGGTGTTCGAAAGGTCTGTCTTCCATTTCCCCCAAGCCTCTGGATGAGATTTGATACAAAGAACAGTTTCTAAAGGAAAGGGGAAGGCCTAGGAGGAGAGAGTTGGGTTTGTTTTTTTTCTTAGCAGCAGGGCTTGCTTGGTTTCAGCTGGGCTTCTTCAGGCAATATTTGCCTGTTTTGAAACAGCCGCCTCCTCTTCCTCTGTGAGCTGCTGCCAAGCTCCTTGGGATCAGGAGAAATAGGAGGGAGAGAAGCTGCAGCGAGGTCTGACAAATCTTGATGGTGTGATTTCTCATCCTGTTGTTTCATTTTGGCAGTCACCAGACCACAAAAGAGTAGGGGGGGCGATCAAGACATAACAGTTTCAGCGCATAAAAGAGATTTGTCATATAATAAATAAGATTATTAGAGCTGTCAGCAGAACTGTCTTGGGATTATTTGTGCCTCCCTGCCTGCAGCACTTGGGAAAATAACTCGTAGGAAGAGAAACAACTTGGTTCATCGGGAGGAATTGCTCAGTTGCCACCTGCATCCGTCGGCTGCACCGAGAGAGATGCTATTAGCAAATACACAGCACTTTCTGCCCATCATCTCCGCTCGTTCCTTACCTGTTGGCTCTGTGGGAGGAGTTGGGTTTGGTCTTTTATCATGGACTTTTAACTGCAAAATCCCCTTTTCATCATTTGTGGGGTTTAAAAGGCATGTGCGATATGGCTGGGATGCATACCAGATGCTGGAATAACGTTTACAATTATGGACTAGTGGAAAACAAACTGTTCTTAAGCCCAGACTGCATTTGTAAATAGGGCACCTCTTCTCAGTTCCTCCAATAAATAAATAAATAACCTTTTCTATTTATTTCAAGAGCTGTTCTTGCTACAGATCTCTGTATAATAGGCTTTGTCTTGGAGCTAAAAATAAAATAAAATGGTGTTTTAATGAGTAGAGTCCAAAATTACAACTTCTATGTCCACAAGCAAATTCCAGAGACAGCGGAGGTTTTCGATTTCCATCCAAGAACTACGAATACTCTGTATTTAGGGCATGATCATACAAATTGGGGTGCAGCAGAAGGAGACAGTTGTGCTCTTCGTAAGGGCTGTAGGTGGATTTTCTGCCTATGGCAAGTCCATACTTTGCTTGTCCAGCTTGCTACTGCTGTGGCTGGTCCAACGAATACTTTTTTTTCTGCTCTACTTTGCTGCTAATTGCAAGGAAGGTATTTCAAATGGTCTAGGAGGTGAAAAGGCTCTTGTTGATACAGTTTTCCTCTTGGGAGAAGGATGTGTCCCCAAGCATGGCTTGTGTAGACTGTCCGCCTTTCATTCTGTAGCTACCGTTGGGAAAAATTACTTGAGCACAAAAAAGGAAGACTGATATAAAAGAAAAAAAAAAACAGTTTAAAATTTTATTTAGTCCTTTTATATGTTAATGGCAAGAAGAACAAAAAATGAAGGTAATTTTTTTTGTCTATTCAGTGTTGAATATAATGTAGAAGGCCCAGTGGTCAACAAATTGTGACTCTGTGGACTGCTGTGGTCTTGAAATTAGTCATTAAGGCGTGTGTAAGATATATCAGTAGCAGTCTTGAGAATAATACTTAGTTTCCAGTCCTTTATTGTAATTCCTTAGGGCAGGAGCTGGTGCATCCAGCACTGCCAGAGCCACAGCATCTGTCTCAGCTCCTCACATCAGCATTTTAACCTATAGGAGACTGTAGCTTTGCTGTATTTATTCACCCTCTTTCCCCCCCACCTCCTTGAATGCTCTCTGTGCATTTTGTTTGTGTACATGGGGTTTTTTTGTAGTGTAAGATATGGAATTTTCTATTTTTTCATAAAAATAAAAACCTTTGACTAACAGCAACATCCAGTTGTGGATCACACGCACGCGTGCCGCCTTGGCTCTCCACAAAGCATCAAGATTTTCTGCCTTGGAAAGGAAATAAATCCTCTTTATTTTTTTTCCCCTGAACACTGACTTGGTGCTAATCTTGTGGTCCCTGGGGGAGAGGGGCCTCTTAGACAAGGGAGACATGTAGACCCCACATGAATGTATCCTACTTTGTTACAGGCTGTTCCTTCTTTCCCCTGTTTTTAGTTTGGGGGGAAAAATCTGCTTTTTAGTCTGGTTTGTGGGGCAAAGCATCTGCCGAACAGACTGAGCCCCAGAGCAGGCCCTGGACACACCATTCCTCAGAAATACTAATTTTTTGTAATATTTTTTTTTTCCTCCAAGAATTTACTTTCTCTGACTGGTGGTTTTTTGGTTTTTTTTTTTGGGTGGAGGACCCCAGCAGACCCATAGCCAGCCAGAGCACCCACCACCACATTCCCAACCCCGTTCCTCCCCTGCCTCATGGATTTGGGAGCAACCTCATGCTGCAAAGGGGTATGGGCCAGCCTTAAAGAGAGGTGACAAAAGCCATGGGTGGGAAAGGCTGAGGGGTGAGGGGGAAAAGATCAGCCTGGGAAAGTTCTGACAGAGGTGGTGGTGAGCAGCCAGCATCTTCTGGCCCCTGCAAGCTAACTTGATCTCCTTCTATGACAAAGTGACCCGCTTAGTGGACAAGGGAAAGGCTGTGGATGTTGTTTCCCTGGACTTCAGTAAAGCCTTTGACAGTTTCCCGCGGCATTCTCCTGAAGAAACTGGCTGCTCATGGCTTGGACTGGCATACTCTTCACTGGATCAAAAACTGGCTGGATGGCCAGGCCCAAAGAGTTGTGG
>VZTS01020357.1:336-11829 GCA_013400795.1 Pluvianellus socialis
GTTGAGTGCTTTAGTTTCCTGTTTAAGAGATTTCTTGTTACTATTGCAGGCCTTGTTTATGCGTATGTAGGTATTACACTATCAGAAATTGTGCCAAGGAGTTTGCATCTAGTAAGTGTAGCACAAGTCTAATTTAGTAGGTGTTCAAGTCAACGTCCAGTGAAAGAGCCTGATGAAGATGTGTCCTAGATGCTTTCTGTGTGCAACAGCTTGAGACTTTGAGCGGTGATGTACGACTCAAAGCCTCTCATGTTATGTAACTGCTCACAACTCTACAAAATTCTTGATGCTTTTGTCTAGCAAGGAAAATAATGTAGTGGAATTTGTTTTTATTTTTCTTTCCAAAATGTCTGTTTATTTGCTCAGAGGAGGTCAGCAATTGTAGATAAAATATAAAAATATACGTAGATAATATAAAATGGGGATAAAATGAATATGTTCCTGTAAAGCCAGATCATTGATTTGAATCACAAATCAATGTGATTCCATCCTCTTGCAAAATTGAATTTCAATTTAGTCCAAGCCAGAGCTCATGAAACTCATTAAAGAGATTTAACTGTGTGCTACAGTTTGAGTAACATTTTATACTTTTTATACCGTCCTTTTCAGTCATATGACTGAGCTGAAAGAACGTATCCTCCTTTAAACAAAATAAGCCAATTCTTCAGTAAAATTATTTTAAACATTGGTCTGAACATGAAAGAGCAGGGAACCTGACACATGTTACATATTCAAAAGATAAAGGGAGCCAAAACCTACTCATATAATTTTAATACAATCTGTGAAGAAAAAAATACATCAGTGTGGTAGCCTAACAGCTCTTGGTCTGTGTGGTGTTCTTTCATAATGCAGTTATTACAGAATGATAATATTACATAATAAGCAGAAACATTGTTATTATTTTGTGTTAAAGTTGTGTCCAGACAACCCTTGTGAGATTGTTTTACAGTAGTGCCCTGAGACCCTCTTATGGTTGCAAGTCCCTGTACACACATAGGAAAAGATTAAAAAGCTATCATTCTGAACGGAGAAAGTACATCGGAGGCACAGAGAAAGAGAAGAGAAAAAAAATTGCCGAATATTAGAAGGGAGGTCGATGCCAGAGCTGCTGTATCTGTCTGTGTGGCTGATTTCAGTAGTTGTGTGACAAATGTGAGTCTCTGAAGAGCCACCCTGGCTGCCATTTCCAAGCCATATCCTCTGCACACTACTGCTTCTCTAGGTGTGGAAAGTAACTTTCCGAGTGCAATTTGTATTTGCTGTAAAACTCCCTCTGTATTTGATGTATCCTTCTAACAGTACCACATATTGGAAGGGTTTCTGGTATTTGGAACACCAGTCATACTTCTTGGAGCTTCTAATGCTGTAACTTCTCATTTTGAGCTTAATTTGCCTTGTAGTGCCTTCAGCACGCGGGTCTGTATGTGTAAATGCTACAGAGACATCGCCGTTTTGAAAGCTTTCTCTGTTTTCTTTAATTCAGTCATATTGGTTAGGAATGACCCAGCCTGTGGCTATTAAAATGGCACGTAGCTCCACAAGAAGTTCAGGAGCGTTTTTTGGTGTCATAGCTACATCATGTGAGTGGTAGTGGGCTGCTGCGGGAACTGCTGAGAAATCCCAGTCCCTTGATGTGGGAGCAGGGAGCCGGCAGCCATTACCAGCCTACCCTGGCCACTGAGGAGGCTTTTGCTATCTCTTACCCATGAGCTGAGTTCCTCCTCTCCCTTCAGCCTTCCAAGCAGCGTGGTGTATGTCTTGTGGTTCTTATCTGCTTGAAAGTATGAGTACAGAGCTTATCAGATCTGGAATGCTAGCCCGTTTTCCTTTCATACGAGAGAATAAATACATATTTAGGTATTTCTTTCATCTGCACAGTGAATTAGACATTTTGGGTGTTTTCAAGTGTAATTTTAGTGGCAGGTATAATAATACATTTAAATTAGTTGTTGGACATGTGCGGTACTTTTTTCATCAAAATCCTTTTTAGTCTTAACCTGATGCTACGCTATGAAGTGATACAGCCAAAAGACCTCAATTTTGTATTCTGTGCTCAGGTCCTGTAGTGATTGGATGCTTTATAGATATGCAGGCAGACAGCAGAGAAACCTTCCTGAGCTGCCTGTTGAAGACTTAGTGCAATTTTGCAAATGTGTGTGTGTTTACAGAAGAGATCATAAGGGGCTCTTCTCGTCAGTTATATAATATAATGCTGCCAGACCATGTACTGCTCCCGAGGGATATCCTTTTGGGAGAGGCAGGGAACAACTGTTGAGCAGTGATGCTTATGGGGTTCCTTTTTTTAAGAGGTAGTTTGCAGAAAAAACATTTATTGTATGTCGACATGCTTTTTGTAGGCAGATGTGAGGTTGCTCTAAACTGGAAGTCGTGTAGTTTACGTAAGTGCTAACCATAGCTAAACTGGATTAGAGTGGGTTTGTGGCCAGTCATCTCCAAGTGTGGGCAGAGTGAGCTCACATCTCCCTGCACAACTCCGTGGAGATGTATCTTATTTTAGGTATTTTTTTAAGCCTCATTTCTGTAATAACAGCATCACAGCTTCTGGTATGTAGAATTGTAAAGCAGCGCTGTTACACGAAGAAGAAATAGTAGCTCCTTTTTGTGAACAAGGACCTAAGAAACACAAATAAACTCTTTTGCTGAAGGTTGAGCAGAAAATCTATATCAAGGCAGCGACTGAGTACAGAGCTTTGGAGACCAATGTTTACATCATATGCACTGTGTTGTTCTTACCTCACTGTGATGCAACATGTGTTTTAAAATGACCACTTGAGTAACCAGTGGTATCCTCTGATTCTTCCTTTGATAGTTCATTTGGCTGCAATCTCTGTTAGAGAGTACAAAAATCCAAATGAGGATCATAGCAGAAGGACTATTCTAAAGTGAAAAGAATTAGGGAAACAACAACATTGTGGTTGTTTTGGTTTGGTTGGGGGTTTTTTTGTTTGTTTGGTTTTTTTTTTTGTTTTTTTGCTAATGCATGGAACCAAGGAGAGTAAACAGTTTAAGAAACAAGCCAGCAAAGGCAGTGAAATACAATCCTGGGCCATTGAAGAGAAGTGACACAAAGGGAAGATAACAGGAATTTCCTCGTCTCTTTTCTAGGAAGTCTCATTTATAGTGGTTAATTACTGTGTTTACTTCCCTGTTTCAAAATGATCATGTATGAAGATTTTTGCATGTGTAAATAAAATATTCTTCATTGAATCACCTGGAAACCATGCTCTTTACCTCAATTAAGTAAGAGTTTTAGAAATCCAGCTCAAAGGATCTCATCATAATCAGCCTACTGCCCTCCTAATTTTTGAGATTGTGTCTACGGGCTTACAGATCATTAATCTTGTTTTAATTGTGAAATTTTGCATGTTTCAGGGTGTGAAATTGCTGTGTGATTCAGGCACTAAATGTATAGCTTCATTTCTGTATTATTCCTTTTTCTCATTTCACATCATGCTATAATTCTGAAAATAGTTTTTAACAGTTGTTGAATGGTACATATTTTAGTCCCAGCAGCCCACAATGATAGGCCACATTCTCAAATGATATAACATGATGCCATGCTTTTTACTAAATAACTGCTTCCATTTTTTACTTGCAGGCTTCCTTCATGCTCACTGATGACTGTCTACAGAAAAGACAGACTACCTGTAGAGGCTCTGTCTTAGAAGAAGCAGAATATTATAATTAAAGATTTTATAAAATGAGTGATTATTTTTTTGCTGCTTTCCAAAAGGGGTGATATCTTATGTTCTGAAAACTAAAATCTCTTGGAATTATTAGAGCTCATGGTGTTTGGATGAAAAGAGGATTATTTTATAAGTGACATTTGGCTATTGATGGATTTTTCCTTGATTCATAACACTTAGGGCATACAAAATCCTGTAGTTATTTAGTGATGTACATGATCTGTTTAACGTCCAGCATTCTCCTGGTGTCAATATGGATTTGTAAGACAAGCAAAAGCTTCACTTTTTGAAAAGTGAGTTACTGTGAAAGATTCTGTGAAATTATTGGATGACTATACATTATTCTTAGTCAAGTCAATGAGAGATGGTTAACTTTATTAACCCTTCCTTTACACCAGGCCTGTGACTTTTTGGTGTTTGCAGAAATGACCTTGCTCTTACTTCATGTTACCTGATGTTAGGACACCTTTTCCTTTTTGAAAAATCAACCCCAAACAAACAAACAAACAAACAGTCAAAACCATGAAAACTGCTATGATGTTTGCTTTTGAGCAAAACTTTTAATTTAAAATGTAACCTTTTTATGGCTTTCTAAAATAGATTTTTTGAGGCAAACGAGGAGATGATCAACCTTTGCTATTTTCATTGAAAGCTGGTTGCCTAAAGCCTTAAGTCTTTTTGTAAATCCCTGTCTTTGTGGTTTCTTGTTTTCCTGGTGTTGGCAGTTTGTGTTGTTTGGGGTTTTATATTCTGCTTTCCAAGACCTGGGAGTCCATTGTTTGTTACCTCTGGGTATTTTCAACAGCAAGAGTCACAGAAGTATAGCCAGTAACTTCATATAGATGTGCATCTCCTTTGGCCTCAGTTCCCCTGCCCTGCAGCCATTCTTCAGCTTGTAGGTTGAAATTCTGATTAGTACCAGCACACAGATTTAGGTCTTTACACTGCTTTTCCTCTGCTGTCAAAAGATTTGGCATTTTAACAGAGTGGTACAACAGAAATACAGCTATAGTACAGGAAAAAGACAACAACCTTTTTCATTTGGTTCATGCTATACGCCAATTGAGGTATGAAACCTCTTTTGGCAAAGGTACCTGAAATCAGACCATAGGTTGCTCTTACAACTTTATTTCCCCCCTTTCATGGTGGGCCTGGGAGAGCCAGTCTTTGATAAAGGATGCTAGCAACTTTCCAAACAAGCATCTGAAATGCCTGCAGAAATTGCAGATATAGAGAATGTTTTGAGTGCATTTCGACTGCAAAATATCTGCGTGAAGTTTCTGGTGGGACTTGTACCAATTATAGAATACTTTAAAGAAAACTTGTATGTGTTTATGCATCAACTACTCACCTGTGTAGTCACCTGGAGTTCAACTTGAGACATCTAAAGTGAAATGGTTAAAGCTAATAGAATAAGGGCTAGACTTCTGAAAGGGTTAGGTCTTTCTTCTTAACATCAGTAGGAGGTGGCCTCCCAAACACCTTTAAAATCATGATGCAAGTCTTTTATTGATAAAAGACAGGTATAAAAATCTACGTGGAACAACTACTGACCTGTATAGTATTAGTCCTTTTTCTATTTTTTTATGTAATAAATGTTTATTTAATTATATGATTTGTATAGGATACACCTGATGGAAATTTTGTATTAAACTTTATGATTAGTATTTGATGGATTGAGGGTTTTCTGTGTGGATAAGAAAATAGGGTTTTTTGGTTGTTTAAGAAAAATTACCTGGAAAGCTAGAATGAAGAAAAGTGATGTGAGGCTATAGAATATAGGACTACAGGTGTAAAAGAGGAAAAAAAAAAGAAAAAAGTTAGCAACTACTTAATCTAGTTAGGTCACAGAGTTTACTTTTGGGGTTTTTATGTGTGTGTGTTAGCTATATTGTCTATCTTTTGAGCCAGGAGCTGTGCAGGGTAAAATGAGTCAAGGCAGTAAGAAACAGGTATCATTTTCTTCCACATAAACCCCAGGTACCTCATACTTGAATTTTCACTGGGAATAACTATCTCTGGTCAATTAGCTTGTTTTCAGCATTTTACTTATACTCTGCTTGTGCTGGTAGACTACCGCTATTACTGAACACTTACTTGATTGCACTATTTTGTTAAATTTAATAAGGGAATGTGGTTGAAGGAAAAATCAGTTCTGTATGATGTACTAAATCATAGAACGGTTTGGGTTGGAAGGGACCTTTAAAGATCATCTAGTTCCAGCCCTGCTGCCATGGGCAGGGACACCTTCTACTAGACCAGGTTACTCAAAGCGCCATCCAACCTGGCCTTGAACACTTCCAGGAGTGGGGCCTCCAGAACTTCCCTGGGCAACCTGTTCCAGCATCTCACCACCCTCACAGTAAAAAATTTTTTCCTGACAGCTATTCTAAATCTGCCATCTTTCAGTTTGAAACTGTTACCCTGCATCCTATCGCTATACTCCCTGTTAGAGTCCTTCCCCGTCTTTTCTGTAGGCTCCCTTTAAGTACTGGAAGGCTGCTATAAGGTCTCCTCAGAGCTTTCTCTTCTCCAGGCTGAACAACCCCAACTCTCTCAGCCTGTCTTCATAGGAGAGGTTCTCCAGCCCTCTGATCATCTTTGTGGCCCTCCTCTGGACTTGCTCCAACAGGTCCGTATCTGTCTTGTGTTGGGAGCCCCGGAGCTGGGTGCGGTACTCCAGGTGGGGTCTCCCAAGAGCAGAGTAGTTACAACAGTCTAGCTCAGATGAGGCAATTTTGAATAGACGGAGATGTCTGGGGTTGGGTTTTTTGCTTTTGGTTTTTTCCACCCTGATCAGCTATGTAATGGATAAGCTTGCAGCTGGTTCCCAGTTCTGAAGTGTTATCTGAGCAACAAGCCTTCATTAGCTCAGGGTTGCTGGGTATGATTAGTTCTCTTCTGCCTTCTTCCTCATTTGCACTGTTGGTGTAAGAATCAAGGCTTCACATATCTATTATTCTGCAGGATTTTTTACCAAACTGAACTTTTTACCTGATAGATTAACAGAGTGCTAAAGCTAAATTTAAAATTTTGTGTATTTAACCTTTCCTCTTAATTGCTTGCCCAGAATAAAAGTTTGGTGCTTTGTTCCTAAATTCTCTACATGAGGTGGTGTGCATTAAAGTGTATTTATACTCGTTCAGATTAATTAACTGTGACCTTATGAACTACTGTCCTTGTTTAATTGGTGGCTCCAAAGCACACTAATGGCATAAATCAGCTGATAATGAGATTCAGACTTGCTTTTAAAATATATAATAACACTGCATTGATACAGCAAACGAGATTTGTTGACTCTCTGTTGGTATTACAGGAGAGAAGACACAATTAAATGTGTACTTTCAGGATGGGGGAGGGCTTGGTTGGAATGAATAATATGCACTTCAGGGTGGGTGTATGAAATAAGGAGGATATTCTACATCAAGATAAGTTTGGTATTCTCTCCTTGTCTCTAGGCAATGTGCAGTACTGGCTGGTGCACTTTAGGATACAGAAATGTTGTGGGAAGGTGTTTCTTAAAGATTACTGGAGGCTAACAAAAATGATGATTTCATCTTAAATATAGTTACATGTTTTTAAACTGAGTTTATACCCACTGTTTTATGAACTGCAAATTAATCAGATAGCTCCCAGAGAACAAAAAGGTTTTCACCTAAACTAGTTGCCCAGGCTCCATTACTATTTTCAGTTTAATGTTACCCATATCCATCCTCACATTTGGAAAGAAAACAAGGGCTGTGCAACAAAGTTTCTTTGTTTTCGTAAGAACTAAAAATGTGCTGTATGTAGACCAAACAATAAAAATAAACTACTGAACTACCTTCTAATGCATGGGGGTTCTGGAGAGAGGAAACCATGGATATTTAGAGGCATAAAGTGAGTCATTGTGCTAGTTAAAGAATTTTATAAGGCGAGCTCTGTGGGTTTGAGTTGCATCTGTTACCTTTCCAGCTAGAACTGAGGGGTATGCAGGAAAAAGAATGTTGGATTTAATCATGCCTTATAGTGAACACATTGTACTTAGGCTAAGCTTCTAACCGGGATCTAGACTGTAGGAGAACAAAATCATTAGTCTTTCTTTCTGTATGAATTTTGCCTTAGATGGGTTCCAGTTAAACGCACTTAAACAATATTATTTTACACCAGTTAAGCTGCAAAATGCTGTTAACAAAATACTTAAAAAAAAAAAAAAAGTAATGCATGTTCTGTAACAAAAAAAAAATAAAAAGCAAAAAGCCACAACAAATAACCCCAGCCAGACAAAAACCCCCTCACAGCTATTTTCCTTATTAAAAGATAACCATGCTTGCATTTATGACAGTTCTTAGAAGCCATAATGCACTGGGTTGCTATGGTGTGAGATGCAGAACAATGAAATAATTGTTTCTCTTGGTATTGGCTTCCTGGAAACAAATTCTGTGTAAATTACTTGGCTGAAATAGTGACAACAGTCTTGTGTTCTGCTGTATTTAGTTCATAGTTAAAAATCATAACTATTCTATAATAATAAAAAAGTAACATTTATCCGTTCTGGCCTTTCTTTTGTTTCAACTTTTTTTCCTTTTATATTTTCAGGTCAGTTTCATGAATTCAAAAGCAACTTACCAGTGATTTCTGGGAGCTGGGGCTGATTTTCTTGTGTAATTGTAAGTATTTATTGATTAATTTTCCTGTTATGTGCATCTTTCTAATACTCTTTAAACATGAAGAAAGGAAGCTATTTTAAAATGTTGCTGTCATATCACAGTTTTTGAATATTCTTTTATTAAGAAGTGTATGTAAATGCTCATAAACTTTTTGTGGTTTTTTTTTTGTGACAAACTTATGCTTCAGTTATTCAGAAGGGCTACAGATGCTTGAATTAACAGGGAATATTCCTGTTATTTGAAGCCTTCTTTTGGTTTTCATAATAATAACAAGGAGAGAAGTGTTACTTACAGTAACACATCAGTTGTGACACTTGCTAATGACAGCAGTGCATCTTGCTGCTGGGATGAAAATTATTTCTAGAAATGAATTGGGGCTGTGATTGAAAACTGACGGGACTTTTAGAGGAAATGCTACATGGGTTTATTGAGGAAACACTAGGAATGCCAGTATCTACTGAACTGGGAATATATTTTTATATACCCTGGAGAGAGCTGACCTTCGTGGTGGCAGCAAAAGGACTGAGACTGTAGTCATTTAGGCCATGGCCCAAGAATATGCTTCAGCGTATGCCCAAGTTCAAATTAAGCAAATGGGACTATGCCTGTGCATAAATGCTTTGAGAAAAGCAAAGTTAGAGGAGAGGATCTGGGAGGAAGATAGTTATTTACACAGCAAATAGAAAGCTTTCAGAATTGCTGTTTTGGGTAGTCTTCAGCTTTGGTCAAGTATAATAAGGAAAATCTAATGGGACTTAGGCTTGGCATGATATAAATTATTGCAATACCTCTTGTATGAAGTAGTGTAAATGAAACCAATCTACTCAGCTTGTTCTCTTAAGTCACAAATATAGTTTATGCATAAATATTTATTCAATCATTTGTGGAAAAAGATGTTCACAAAACTACATTCATCAAGGAAAAATATGGCTGGTTCTCCTCTCAATATGGAAATGTGTTCAATTTGTACTAACCCTTCCTCTTTACAAATGTTCATTTTCATATATGGGTTTGCTATTATATTTGCAGTTTCCTTCATTTACAGGTCAGCATCTTTTTAATGAGCATTGTCAGTCGTATTTAAAGAAAATATTGTTATCAAATAAAATAAACAATTTTAAAATAGTATTGCCATTGACAAATAGTTCTGAGTAGGCAATGTAAAGTGATTACTGAGTTGAGAGTGAGGAATTTGTTGTAAATCTTCCTGGCTTTGCCACTGCATGTTTTTTTCAAGCAATTAGTTAGGCTTTCTTTGCCTCATTTTTCTCATATATAAATGGAAATAGTAATATATCAGTTAATACAAATAATACCTCTTTATACCTCAATAGGCAGTATGCTTTCCAATCAAAGCAATGGAATAAATACAGTGGTGAACTTTGTGTGTACCAGACTAACTGGGTGAGAACCTGTATTGTTTAATTCATGTTCATGTAGTATTATGAAGATATAAAGGGCCTCAGTAATTATATTGTGGACTCCTGATCTGAGTCCTGCTTTTCTTGGTTGACGACAACAAAATTGACATAAAAAGTACTTTGAAAAGAATGCTTGTGTTTAGGTCAGTCAAGTAAGTACTTAAACTTTAATGAGAAGCACAGACTGTTGTTATCACACAACTCTACACTGGCTTTTGCAGAAAAAGTTGTTAGTACAGTTGAGGCACCTTACAGTATTGTGACCATGAGAGCTGGAACGTGGCTCATCAGCCTTGCAATGAAGCCAAGTAAATGACTGTACAAAATGAACCACAGTCTAGTCTTTTATAGGTATCTTCTGCAACGTAGGGTTCAATCACGTTGGCATGAATATCTGGAGAAGCTAACGCTGTGGCTGACTATTCTTGTTCTCTGATTAAAGGATTTATTTTAGTATTCAGCACAATATGTCTAGGAACATACACAAACCTGAAGTTCACATAAACTGAAAATAAAATGTAGGATGTACAACTGATTGATTCAGACTGGTGTTTCCTCACATTCTTAAAATGGGATGGAAGTATACATTCTATAGTAATACAGGTTTAGAGCTTCTTAAATTGTCTTTATTGTACCTCTCTGAACTTGCATATATTCTCTAGGTAGTACACATTAGTTCAGCAGATACAGACTCTAACTATTCAGTAACAGCAATACGTACACTGTCACAAATTTTTACTGTGCCCTATAGACTAATAGATCAGGTTGTTACCTCAAGTATCTTTCAATTTAAAGGCTGAATTCTGCAAATACTTACTCAGCTGAGGTGACCATGGAAGCTGATGAAATCAGGATGGGCACCTGAGGAACAAATAGGCCCTGAGCAAAAGATACGGTATAAGATGGGAGCTTTGGGGGGTTGGTGTGGAAGACAAAAAGTTTGCATATTTAAGGAGCTCTGAGAAGATTCAATTCTAAGCAGCATTTAAAAAATGCTAATGAGAACTGTACACCTTTTTAATTTTGTGCTATAATATTTGAGCATGTTTTTATAGCGTGTGTGTTTGATCTGTACTCCAAAGGGAAGAATTGTAGATCAGTGCTAGGAAGATTGATCTTTGAAACTGCATATTTTTTATATGTGAACACAGCAAGATCAGCTAAATACTGCTATAGGTCTACACCAAAGCTATTTCAACCAGGGGCTATAATAACTTTTTCCTCAAATTTTTGAAAGTTTTGTCATAGATCCGTTCTGCAGTAACATGTAATTACTTGGATCATCCAGTTCAGACAACTTTGGGGCTTTTTTGTCATATTTGGCTAGTTTTGTTCAGGGGAAAACAGGATTGATGATTCATACAAAAGTAAGTTTCATGGAAAATGTGACATTTGTGCTTTTGTGTTATACCCACAGAGTAATTGTCCTAACTGAAGGTTACTTTTTTCAAGAATGTGGTCTTGGTTTAATTTATTTAATTGTTTTTCTCAGGTAGGTTTGTCCAGTAGTAAACTGCAATAGTTATTTAAAGTTACAGATGGCAAAATAAATGTCCTTTAATAACAGATCATTTAAAACAAATTTTTCTTGTACATCAGCAATTAGAAATACCTTTTTACTAGCAGATCAGTTTCTATATAAACATTTTATTGTGACTTGACTACAAAGTGTAAACACTGACGGGGGGGGGGGGGCGGGGGAGAACCCGAGAAAAA